>VXBL01006847.1:595583-614221 GCA_013400195.1 Aramus guarauna
AAAGATGAAATCCCAATGCCTCTGAAGTCAGAAGCAAAATCCCAACCAGCTTCACTCTAGCCCAGTTCTTACCAACTGTCCAGTTGGATGTTTCCAGTTTCCTCAGCCAAATGCCCTGCTGAGGACTAGTTCTGAGTCATAGCACCATTAAGATCATCTTCTATAGGATATGGATGGAAATTCATGACAAATTGATTCAATTTCCTAATTTGACACTAGCCATCATTTCTGTATGGTCACTTTTCTACGCATTGCAGGAGTTAAAAACATAATATGACCTTTCTCCCATCAGCTTTTATTCTTCCTTAATTTCTCTGTAAAGCTCTGTGAGATGGGAAACATCTTAACAGACATGCCAAAAACCAAACACCATGAACCTCCAGTCTAGTTTGCAAGCACACTTGCACATTTCTTATACACATGGCCTTACTTTTGTTCCATTTTCAAAAGGAATACAGAATGGTTTTAGAACACAAAATAGAGCAGTGCCAGAAAGCAGACCTAAAACTGAGCAATCGTCCTCATCTTCACAACATTATTTTGCAGCACACAACTGACATTCAAACATTAGAAATCACTCTGCAAGGACACTGAAATATCAGAGCAGCACTGGTTATCTAAAATTAAGTAATTTGTTCTTAATTTTTTTAAGAACAAGTTGGATCACCTTCTGTTAGGACTGGTCCAACTAATACTTGTTCACCAGCCCACCTGAGGACCATTCTTTCAATTTTATGGTTTCTATAAAGGTTTTTCTGAATGCTCAAGAATTCTGGATAAAAAGCAGGAAGAACCTGAAGACTCATTACTGCCAACAGAACTTCAGAAGCATGCTGTTACAAATAGATATAGTCAAAGATTAAAAAAACCAACACTGACCAAACGTGGCTTCTGAATTGGGTACAAAGCTTGACTACCTCAGATTATCTAACAGAAAGGCCAATCAATGGTTACTGCCATACTATCCCATTTCTTTTCTATCTGCAAGATTATTATAGGCAAAAGCAGAGGATGGTCCATTGCTCCATCAGACTGTAACACAGCAAAGAACTTCTGGAAGCTCTGAGCTCCTTAACTGTACTCCAAGCACCTACCAGAGCTTCCAGATGTCCTGGTGAACCAACCACATGCAGCAGTGCCAACAGCACACACAAAACAGTTGTCATGTGCAAACGACATCCAAGGGCTCTTTCTTTTAGTTCCCTACTTTTCTAAAACAAGATGAAGACAGACAGAGACAAAATATCATTTGACTAGAGAAACCGCCAGTGAGCAAGAGGTTATTTGTTGTGCAAGTAAGAACTGGTATGTGAATTTTAAACAGATGTAATGGTTAATTAATGCTTAATATTCCCTCACAGCATTGGAGATGTGAGCTAATAACAATTCTGACCTCTTGTAGAGGACAATTCAGTGTCCAGCAACATGATCATTCGTCAAGAAACTCAAATACAAACCACATTGAAGCTTTTGCTGAAGGGAAATGTATTCTTGTCCCCTGGACATGTCCAGTTCAAGACTTCATGCATCCATGGGACGTGACAAGCTGATGGGAAGAAGGCTCCACAGAATTGCACAGTTCCAGTCACCCATGACTGAGAAATTCACATTGAAAGGAATGCTGAGAAGGATAATCTAGGAGAACAGGCAAACTGAGATTCAATTTTACAAGATGAAGGGAGCAAAATAATTGTCTCCTAAGTACATTGGGGGAAGCACCAGGGAGGCAGAAAAGCTAATTTACACAGCCCCAAGTAACAATGGGTACCGTTGGGGTAGGAATGAGAAGGTGGTCTCCAGTCACCAGAGCTCCGTAGTTCTGGGGGAGGAGCAGTACTGGGAGCCTGGATCCAACTGCTTTCACAATACATCTTGATAACATTACGGGGAATACGTGACCTGTTTGCTCACTACAGCAGAGGACTTGATCAAAAAGCATCCCCATCTGTCCCCACACCCTAGCATCCAAGCGTGTAATACTTTGAATCTCCCTATTCAATTAATTGGTCGCACTCCACTATTTCTGAAAAGTATCAGCCTTTAAAGCCTCAGGAAGTATCTACAGAAACAATTCTGTCATACTCTCAACACATGAATGTTTCTATGGTGACTTTCTAGCACTTCATTGGATTCCCTCTCCTAAACACTCGGGGTACTCCCACACCACCCTGCAATCCCAAACCCTAGGTAAACCAAAATGGAAAACTGAGTTTTTCTATACCCAAAAGAAAAGTCAAGCTTTAAATACGCATTCGCTGTATACCCACGCATCACACCTCCATGGCCTGAACATGTTCTAGGGCAATGCTGGATGATGCCACGTCATCCAACCAGTGGCAGTGACACTGTCAAAGCTATCCTTTGCTATATATACACCATGAGCTCACTTAAGCCTGGAATATCAGAGTATTTCGTCTTGAAATACCACCTTCTCCTGGAACATTTATATTCACAGGCTGTTCGTAGATACTAGAGCACAGAGTCCACCTAAATATGGAATAACTACAAAAAAGACAAGCCTTCCTCACTGCCATCTCTTTTTTTTTTTTAGTATACTTTCTCCTCCTTTTCTATTAAGAAACTCCTCTAGCCTTCTCAAGAGCTCATTAAACCTCTCTAAAATATCATTCTGACACTAGCAAATGCCTTCTGAAAGGGTCAGTGCTGTCAAAGCAACTTGTGACCCCACGAACACTCCCAGAACGTTGACACCTCAGAAGCCTGTTCACCTACAACACTTGCACATCCTCATTTGTCTGTTTTCAAGTCATTTAGTCATTTGTTGATAAGCAATTATCAGATATTCCAGGGTCTGTGGAACATCTTATCCTTGTCTTCAGTTCACCCTTAGCTCTGAGACCTTGTGGATGGCAGTGTAGATTCCCATCTGCCTGATCAAACAGTTGATAACCAAGATTTACCATGACATTGGTAAAGCCAGCACTGTACATGCTAGTGTATAAGCAGGTTGGGTGGTTCCTTCACTGTCTATTATTTTCTTAAGGACCTAGAAGATGAAGATATTTCTTGGAAACTCAGTACAGCCCCAAGATTCACAAAGCCTTCACAGGTGCTCATAAGCATTGCAAAATCAGGCCATCCTTTCTTTCTACAGCCCCTCTTTTTGCACATTGGAGGTTAATACCTTATTTGCTACAGAATTCTGTTATTCTGTCTCCTTCCATCCTGGCACCAATGCAGTTTCCTGTTGAACACATCACTACAGATATTTTACTTTCAGTTTTGAATATTTTCTGGCAAAAGTAACACTAAGAAAACAAAGGTTCTTGCAAGCAGCAGCTGTTGTGAGTAGCATATAACCTGTATAACTGCTTAAAGGAAATAATATGGACTGTTCCCTCTGGGAAACATGTATAAATGGAGAGGTCTCAGATGCGTAACTTGAACAGGAACCTGAACTTAAGACTCCCCTTACAGTCATTTGGGGATATTCTTATTAAACAAGGGTAGGCTCCACCTAGCAAGGTTCCAATCACAAACCCCCTCTCAGTGCACACAGCTTTCAACAAGCACAGCGGTCATTACAGCAAATAACCCTGGCCACCGCTCCTGCACAACACTCCACTTTGAGCCTTCTGTACCAGACACTTTTTAAGCAGTTTACTTTTTCAAGGGCTTGTTCATTTGTATACAAAACCACTCCTCTGTTTAAAACAACACCAGGGTTACAGGCCAGCCTCACAGCATCGCAGCCACTCAGAGGAAATCCTGATGGTCCATGATTAACCCATGCCACGGTGCCGGTCGTTCTTGTATCTACTAATACATAGGACAGAGTGTCAACTTTAATTTTGAGATTCTGTGATGCTGTCACTTTGTGTCACAGTGTTAAGTGGTTTTGATTATTTGATGTCAGCTCAGTTTACTTAAAGCATTCCCACTACTTGCGTTTGCTTTCCATCAAAATGTGTCAGAAATCTCTTAGTAAGAGCCATTCTTAACCCAAAGGGGTTAGCAGGACCCAGCTGCAACTGCTGGTGGTCACAATATGCAATGTTTACTTGGTAGGTTCTCCGAGAACAACTGTCCTCATCACAGCATCATTCCCACTAGAATGGGTTTGGTCCTCAAGAAACCCATTCTGGATAGCTTTTACATGGAAGCGTTTCCAGTGACCAGGGCTGCCCACACTGTGCAGGAGGCAGGCAAGCTGGCCATGTTGCTGGCTGCCCAGGCCTCCTCAGCCAAGCAAAGGGTTTACTTTCCCAGCACTGTACCCTTCACAAGGGAAATACTTCGCTTCAGTGTGTGACAAAACCTTGCTCAAACACTGCCAGCTTTTCAGCTCAGTAATGGCACCAGGCAGCAATACTTTCCATTCCCTTGCTTCACTATAAAAGTGACATGGGGTTTTTTGTGAAGATGGGTACTGCGAGGGCTGGAGTCTCCCCTCAGATACATGCCCTAAGAATGAGAAGCAAGTGATAGTAATTGACTTTCAGCTTTTCTTCTCATTACTTATTCATTTCTACAACCTGAATTCACTCTTCTCTGCTCAGCCACGGAACATTAACAGCCTTCTCAGAGCATCCTGGAAGCAAGAAACATCAGGTAAAATGCACTCCCACTGCCATCCAACTGTCCTGGACCATGAAAACCTTCACAGCCAAGTGATACGCTCTAGAACTGAACTTGAACACAAGCTGCAGGGCTAGATGAACAAATCACGGAACACCACCAAAATTATTATGAAAATGAGTAATAATGTGTTCTTTAAAGCTCTTCTGACTTTAAGTCCTGACCTCCTAGTGCACTGTTAGCGTTTATAAAGTTTCCTTTATGTCAAGGAAAGTACATTCATTGTAAACTGATTCACACATGATTAGAATCAGTAATTTGTATTTTCAGGGTGATCCTAGACATGAACTAGTGCCATTAGAACAGGATAGCTAAAGGAAGTCAACAGCAAAAAGCCTGCAGAAAGCAGGATTATTATTTTTTTTTAATAAAGTCAAAGTTAATTAAAGAATAACAGTGTTCTTAAATTACTGAAAGATTTAATTTACTCCGGAAACACCTGAATCATTATTAACACTATAAGGATCTCTTTGCATTAATTCATACCCAAATTCAAGGCTGTGCATTTTGTTAAACTTCTTTCTTCCTGTTCATATTTGTACCCGATTAAACTTTAGTACAGGTGCATATGAGTTAGTAATCACATTTTTATATTTTGCATGCAGATTAGTCCTATTCGAATCTGCATAAATTTGTTATGCATCACTGCAAAAGTGAATGCTCAAGCAACTTTTATTTTTATCTAATCAAATCACTGCCTAATGAAAAAAGAGCAACTGTGCACAAAGGTGCACTCGGGCAGACTCTAGGGATCCCTGGGAACAGCAATATTTACCACGCAGTAGGGCTACCAGGTACAGGTCTCTCCGGCCTCATGGTCAAAGCCTGATCAGGATCAGCAGCATCCAAAATGGCAGTGTTACCTTCTGCAGAAAGATTAAATCAGGGTTTCCACCACAGGATGGACCCAGAAGGGGCTTGTACAGAAAGAATTCCTCACCTAAACCTTAGCATAGTGAATTACGACATGTAAGGCTATCACCGAAATCCCTCCTCCAGAATGGAAGTGGACAAAAGTCTCTTTGCTTCCCTATACCTGAATTTTCTGGCTCTGCAATGAGCACCACATCTTTTCTTCTAAGGTGAGTAGCTGCAACAGGAGCTGAACTTCAGGCAGAAAAACAGTTCATTTAATTAAACTGCCAGCAGTCCCATTACACAGTGGTTGGTAATATTAAGCAGTTTACTCTGGAAGTAACAAGACAAAGCGTACAACTTCCACTGCTGAAATTGTATTAAGCTGTTTTAAGAGAGTCTGCAATGAAACAAATACGCACAAACTGACATCACTTCTTAGTACAATTGTGAGGATCTAGTCTAGAAACAAGTCTGCTGGTGGAGACAAAGAGGGATTTTTCAAAGCAAAATGTAAAAGACACAACCACTTGAAAATGTCATCCTGAAGTAGGCAACAGTGTCCGGGTGACTTATAATCCATCTACTCCCTCATGCATGCTCCAATCCATGCCCTCAACCTTCAGCCAGCACAGACGTCAGAGCAACTGATGGGTACAGCCCCAGCTCAAAAAGCCCCATGGACAATAGTGAGGCAGTAATAATGGACACAAGCAGTTAAAAATTTGTGCAAAGTGATTTCAGACCTAAACTTGAACTGAAGGCTTGATCACCTCCAGAGTCCACCCCTCCAAAGGCCGGCGGTGGAGGAAGGAAATGGATATAGAGCACAGCCCCTGGAAGGGACAAGGCACTCCACTCACCCATCCCACTCCCAGCTATCATGCTGTACACAGCCACCTCACAGCTTTAGGCAAATCTGTACTTCCTCATCCCAGGAGCTAAAGAAACACAGGTACTGGGATCTGCAAAATCTGCGTAAATTACCATGGGGCTGGAGTAAAGGAATCGTAGTGCATTCATCTGAACAGCTGCAGAAGCAGCAACAAAGGTTTGAAGGGATATGGATACTATATCACATGCAGATCACTTTAACATCTGCCTCACCACGTATGAGAACATTGCGCAATGATCTCATCTTCAAACTCACAAAAATTTTACAAGCATGCTGCCATCTCGGAAGCACGTTCTGCTCATTTCCAATTATGCAGCACAAACAGCGAGGCAGAGTGACTGCACCCTATTTCAAGTTCAAATCAGCAAGAGAGATGCTTAAATAAAATAACTACAGCAAAATTAACACACAGCTACACTTTCCATTCAGCTCCTCTACTGTTATCTCCTTTCCACGAAAGTAAAAGAGGTCCCCGCAGACCCAGTCTCCCACAGCAGCAGCAGCACTGGGTCCACAGGGCTTCCTACAGGAGCAAAGCCCTGAGGACATCCCCGCTCACAGGGACACCCCCGCTCACAGGGCTCCCTCCTCTATACCCCTCCCTGCAGGCAAGCACCCACCACTGTAACTCCTTAATTGCCATTTCTTCTTGTTCCACATGGATTTGTTTAAGGGATTTTGAAAAGAGGAATTTGAAAGGAATTAAATTAAGGCTTAGGAACAAGCAGCAACTGGCAATAAACAAGTTCCCCAAAGTGTGAGAGAGTTTGTCCTCCGCACTCACAGCACATTTCAAGGTCAATTACACTCCCTAATGAACCGCTTAGCCACAGCCAGGCTGTGGGAGTATTACCAGGCTGAAGAAAAGCACAAATAGCTCACATTCCTGCTTCTGCCAGGCTGAAATCAAAACTCATTCCTTTCCAGCACGGAAGGCTCTGGATCCCCAATGGAAGCTAAAACTCTGCACCTCAACCCTCATCTCAACAGCACAGCCACCCTGCTTCACCCAACAGATCCTTCCAGAAACACTTTCTTTCATTTTTACTTTTTAATAACATTTCTATTCCCATTTCCTTTAAAAAGCATATCATAACCCTCTCCTGGCTTTCCCATCTGCCACCCCCCTCCTACCCACATCCTCCCAAGAAACACAATCACCACCAACTTTCCTAAAAAATCCATACATCGAGGTAACTGAAAACCAAATACTTTGTATTAAAATATTTATGAAATTTGGTTAAGAATAAAAAATGAAAAAGCATTTTAGATACTTCACTGATCTCTTTTCAGAGAATGCAGGCATTTTTTCAGCCTAATTTTTACTCTCTGTAGACTTGAACAGACACGTTGATAACCTAAATTGGTCATTTTTCCATCTGCACACAGTCACTGTCTTATATACCTGCCACAGAGTGGACAACTTTTTTCACTTTCACAGAAAATAATCTATTTCAGAAATCAAATCCATGTGACTGAATAATACGAATGTATTTAATTTTTCTATGGGTCAGACACCCTGCCCGTGGGCTGTGGAGAGACTGGGGAAACGCAACACTTAAGTGGCTGTACCTGCCACCCTGGGATACAGTTTTTTCCCCAAAAAACTCTTACCACCTCATCAAGATTTATTACATGCAGTTGGGCCATTAAAACCAGATAACTTTAATCAGAAAACCCAACATTTAACTGCTATACTGAATCCATTCATCTCTAATACATTTTAGAACAGTTTTCTTGTCATGTTATTTCAAAGGGCTAAGAATCAGTTTTAGACTGACATATTACCTGAATAATTTACCAAGATAAAACATTTTTACTGATCATCACACTGCTATTCAACAGCAAAATTATTGCACATGTTTAAAAGCATTCTGCTTTAGGGAAAACAGACCAGTATTAACATGAATGCATTAAGTCTAATTTTCATTATCATGGTTGAATACAATGCCAAAAATGTATATAAATAAACTTTAACAGCTCTAGTAAGCAATATTTCTTTAAAAAAAACCCAACACATTAAAAGGATATTTATTAACCACACAATGAAATTAGCTTCTTTTTTTTTTTTAATAAGGGTATGGCTTTCAAATTATCAGTTTGTCTTCACCTGCAATTTACACAGCACCCAGATGAAGAGTGTCAAGTCTCTAAACACTGGAAACATTAGATATTTAAATTTTGTAATTAGCTCCATTGTTTTCAGCCACTGCAAGATCAGAGGTTACTAGGAGCCACCTCTTCCTCCTCATTGACAAACATTTGCATACAGAAATTTGACAGAAAAAAGTAAAATAAAACCAAAACGCCCGAAGCCCAGAATATTAAGTATGCTGTGAGGCAGCCAGAGCTGGTGAAGTGACAGGATAAGCGTGCTCCAGCACGCCAGTCTTGCACTACCAAAGCCAGGGACAGTTTTACTGCTGACTTAATCAAGGCCAGGATTTCAACCTACCGTATTTTCTTCTGTAATTTGAGGGATACTCTGATTAACTACAAATAATTAGCTCATTTTAAAATGTCATAATCTTCTTTGTGTGTGATGCACATTCTAAAAATGGATTAGCACGGGGTCTAATGCTGGAGCCTCTCTAGCATTAAAGGATTACAGGACATCAATCTGAACTCACAGCTAATTGGCATGGCTGCATCCCCTCAGCCAAATCCACTTGTTCTGCCTGTGCGGCAGGACCTGCAGGACGGTGCATGGAGGGGCATGCGCCTGCCCACCGCATGTGCAAATTGAATGGCTTTTGTTGTGGCTAAAACGATCGCTTTCTGCAGTGCTGATTTTTGGAAAGCCAGGCACAAGGGCATTCAACTGGACATCACTGTTTAATAACCCTGGAGTCACAACTGCAGATGTCTAAATTAACACGAGATTTGAGAGGGTAGCAGATGGTTAGGAAGCTCTTACTGTGAAGGTCCTAACGATTTCCAAAGGTAAAACAGCAAGTAGCTTTTATGTATAAATGATACTCACCATATGGTAAGCATGATTGAAATTTTAAACAAAAAAAAAATTATTACAGTTAGATTTAATCGAACCAAAACCAATTAGAAGTGAGCTTTATGATAAAGATTGGAAACAGCTTATATCAATAACATTAATGCTACCAGAAAGGGGAGCAGGGCACACACCAGAAGAGCAGTATTCTTAAGCACTAGAAACAAATCCCATTAAAATGCAGCTTGCTCCTTTGAAGATACACCCAAAGATAAGGTTGGCATTTCCAGGCACCAAAATCAATAAACGGATCTACAATCAATAGAAAAAAAAAATCTTTCATTGACGTTAATTAATTAATCTATTAATTTATTGATTGTGATTACAGGCAAAGATTACAGTCTGATTACGGGCTGTGAATACGAACTTTTTTATATCCTAAGCATTCCACAAAAATAAATAACAAATGACATGTGCATTTCTCCAGTCATCAGAGCACCTATACATGCATATGAAGGCAGGAAGTTACCAGGTATTCTTCATAAAAAATAAAAATCACATTTGCTGGTTTTCAGTAAGAAACCTGGGCACATCCTCACCATCATTTTTGCTAAAGCAAGGAGCTCTTGGTCACAAAAATGAAGATCCCTGGAAGTCTGAGGCTGCCCCATCCTGACAGGCACCCACAGCACCCCACCAGCCGGCCAAGAGCTGGGAGGGGTCCTGCCAGCACCCCAGCACTGCCATCCCCCACTTCTGCATGTGGGGAGAGGGCTACCAGGCAAACCCCAGGTCCTGCCCCTCCAGGAAGGGCCTCAAAGCTCATGTAGGATGACTTGTTTTGAGCTATCACATCATGAATGGTCAGGCCAAAAGACTGAATGTCTCTGACCAGTGAGGTGACATCTAGTCCTCTGTACCACTTCTAGCACCAAAAGAAACACTGATCGGTTTGGTAGAGTTAAGCACATACTTCACACAGTAAAATCAAAATAGCCACCTGTGGATTATTAGATTATCCACTGCCTCTTAACATAATAAGCAGTTAGATTACATGGCATCCCTCAGTTCATTAAATTAAGCCCACTCAGCAGTATGCAGACTGTCTCCCAGAAATCTGGTGGTTTACTGAATCCTGTCAGTTGTTCTTCACATTATCACAGGCCTGTGATGAAAAACACATAAAATTCTGGTTTTACCAAAGTCAACCTCAAATTTCCATAGACTTTAAGGTAGCTGGACGTTACATGAGACAGTCACAGCAAAAACCCAGAGCTAAGCAGAATTCTGGTCCAGTACCATTACAAGTTCCCAGTTCTGCAGGGGATTGTTGACAAATTGTCATATTTTTTCAGCAGGTCCAGTGTGAGTTGCAAGTGAATCTTGTGCATGTGATACAGAGCCTTTGAAGACAAATCCTGCTTTGATCTTTCAGGTTCACTCGAAACCATAGTGAAACTCAAGAGATGCGTATTAAATCCAGGGGAAAAGATGTTTGCACGCATGCGTGCACACACGCAGCACCCAGTCTTTCTTCCCTTCCTCATTCTATTCCCGACACCAACTCCCCAAACACCAAACCCCAGCTCACACGCGTACAACCACCCTGTGATAATACAGGAATTAGAGGAAAACTCTACAAGGTTCCATTGGGCTCTTCATCATACTGTGAAACACGGTCCCACTGCATCAAACACCAGCCCTGGAGATGCTCTTTGCTATGGACCCCGGCTCCTTCCCACTAGTCCCATGCTGTGAATCAGGATCTCCAGGCAGTGCTGGAGACATCAGCCCGGGTACGCAGTCTGGTACGGACAGGCTGGTGTTTTCCATCTCCCAGTCTGAGTACCAGAGCAGATTGCCCATTCACCACCCCTGTTCTGTATTGTCTGGGAGGGAGGCAGGACCACCCAGCTGGACAGGTGAGACACATGGCACAAGTATTTAGAGAAGCTGTGGCACCTGCGTTTAGTGCTGGCAGCTAGAGGAGTTCCAGGTGCCTCCAAAATACCTCCTCCATGAGGGCTGCAGGGCACAGGAACTGAACTTGCTGTCCTGCTGTAGATGGGAGAGGGAACGTGATTATAAACCATCCTCTGGGGAATCATAGAAGAATCATAGAATCATCTAGGTTGGAAAATATCTTTAAGATCATCAAGTCCAACCACTAACCTAACCTTGCCATCCCACCACTAAACCATGTCCTCAAGTACCTCATCTATCCTTCTTTTAAATACCTCCAGGGACGGGGACTCAACCACCTCCCTGGGCAGCCCATTCCAGTGCCTGACAACCCTTTCTGTGAAGAAATTTTTCCTAATGTCTAACCTAAACCTGCCCTGGCGCAACTTTAGACCATTGCCCCTGGTCCTATCCAGGGAGAAGAGGCCGACCCCCACCTCACTACAACCTCCTTTCAGGTAGTTGTAGAGGGCGATAAGGTCTTCCCTCAGCCTCCTCTTCTCCAGGCTAAAGAAGACAGGGAGAAGCCAAAGTATGTTTTATTGATTCCTTCATTTTTGAATGTAAGCAGATAAGTGATTTCACCCTCCAGACATTTCTTAGTCACTGTTGACTTTTACATATTCTTTCAGGGATCAGAAAGTTCATTGTTCCTTCTTTCCCTGTGAGCATGGGGACGAGAGACAAGGAGCGCTCGGAAGGCAAGCACCTAGCAACAAACCGCAGTCAGGACCAGGGCTACTCTAAGAAGTTTTTGTTGCTTTCATTTTAGTCCATGCTCCATTCATAGGAGAGGCTATTCCCACAAAAATACAGGTCATTGGGATAAACATTTTTCAGCAGCTTAGGGTTGAAGCAGAACATTAGGAAGAAAAGCACGTACATCGCTGGGGTGTGATAGATGGGGCACACTCAGTGTTACTAAATCCCATTCCCTTCCTTTCAAACAACCTGCAGTGAGTCACTGCTACACTATGTCATCCCATCACAGCGTAAAAAACCTCTCAGTAGTAACACTGGCTACAAGTCACACATCCTTCTCTGCATGTAAGGACTGTGTGGCAGGAGTATGCAGAGAAACATTAAACCAGCTTTCCTTTCACGGTAGAAAGCCATCGTCCTTTGCTGCAAAGCCACTGCAGTAACCCAGAAGCAACTCCGACACCTAAAGTGCTTCAGTCTGATGGGGACAGGCCTAGGACAGGTCACCACTGCTCAGCTACTCACAATACTCCTGAAGAATGTCTAATTTCTCTCCCAAACTACCTCATTTGAAAGACATAATACTTTCATTACAGACTTTCCAATCAGTTAGAAACCCCCCCCAGCCACTCCATGGTCCACAAATCTCCCTCGTATCCAGCAATAGGATGCGTGGGAATGGTTCAAAGTTGCACCAGGGGAAGTTTAGACAAGACATTACGAAGCATTTCTTTACTGAGAGGGTGGTCAAACACTGGAACAGGCTTCCTAGAGAGGTGGTTGATGCCCCAAGCCTGTCAGTGTTTAAAAGGCATTTGGACAATACCCTTAATAACACGCTTTAACTTGGTCAGCCCCAAAGTGGTCAGGCAGTTGGACTAGATGATCATTGTAGGTCCCTTCCAACTGAAATAATCTGTTCTGTTTTATTCTATCTCAAATTCTTAATTACTAGTCCATACTTTTGTAAATACTGTAGTTTTATCCACCATCATGGAGAAACACACAGGATGCTCCCAAAAACAGGCTCAATCCTCTGCACAGGACTGAGCAGACCTGAGCCAATGTACTTGCTAATTAATTGTTCCTCCACTACTAAGGGAAGAAACCCATCATTAGAGCCCAGTTCCAAGATGCTGCTGTTCTTATGCCTCCATCCTGATTTATACACAGCAGAGATGAGTAGCAAAGAAAACATGCCATGAGGATCTTATACTTTTAATTATTTTATCACAGCCTTCACGTACCCTTTTTTGGATATTATTACTCTGGAGAGTACGCTAACAACCTTAAGTTGCTGACTAATTAAGTTTTGGTATACTCCAAAGCTGGTTTTTGCACGCTAATTAAATTTACAGGCAGTTAGATTTGACAGGTACTACGGTATCTGCCAACGTGCCTTCATAATCAGTTAAATTATTAATTCTGAGGCAGCAGGCCATCCCTGGGCAGGCAGGGAAGCACTCCAGCAGCAAAGCTGCCCCAGGAGAGCAGCAGCCAGTGACCCTGGGCCACAAGGAGCTGGGGACACATGGGTGCTCTCTCCCTAGGAGAAGGCAATGGGCTGCAGTTGGGGCTACCTTCTGCTCCCCACTTCTATTGAGGAGCCATTTGAATTTCCACCCAGATCTGGCTCTTACGGGATGGCAGAGGCCAGGGAGCAGACAGGCACAGGGTGCCTCGCTTACCCCTCTTGCTACCCCAGTGATGGGCAGCAAAACCCCCCAGATGCACAACACCTGCAAGTGCAGACAGCATCCCTCACCCAGCTCTGAAGACTTGCACCTCAGGGTATTTTCTAAAGGCACGGCAAGCAGCGGGGGCCTCATCAGATACCTGTCCCCAGAAGCCCTCTCCAGAACGCTGGGCAGGCAGACACAGCCCGCACCATCGGAGCTGCCATTGCCACGCTGCCGTTTGCGATCACAGCAGCCAGACAAATTCCTCAACTCTGCTCCCGCGCTATCACACCTCAGGCCCTCTGCAGACAAAACATTCATTTAGCAATCTATATGATTCGCAATGTCAAACGCCTCTCTGATAGTTCCCTTAGGACAGCTGCTCTTGCTATTTCATCTGTTAAATATTTCCAGCACCCAGAAGTCCTCAGGGAGAAAAGCAGTTATTTTGACTAACTGCTCCTCCTCCTCAACTAGTTACTGTGTTAGCTTCCTCCCACTCAAACACCAGGAGTTGATTAAGACATATGGATTATCTCAACACTACCAAGAATTTCAATTTAGAAAGTGAAATATTGACATTCTTAATATCACATTCCTCTTTCACTTGGGAGCCCTTCCTCGCATTGACACCGATCCCCGCTGAAACACAGCGGCATCACACAAACTGTGATTCAAGGGCTAGGCAGACAGCTTTTTTACATGGCTTTTGGTAGAAGTTGCTGATGGAGTCAACCCGCCATGGTTTTCTTAATTCTACTGAGAAAACTACTTGCAAGTGACTCATTTATGGAAATCTTTGGGTCATAAAAAGAATTATTCCTTTCCACATTACATTTAGAATTTTGTTTTATGGTCTTCCTTCTTGTTTAAGAGATTATTTTTGTAGTGTGTTTGGCCTCTATTCAATATTACATAAAAACACCACACACAAAAGAAAAGTAAAAGAAAAATTCTATCCTTGGAAATCCCTCATTTGGAAATCCTTCAGGAACACATCAGTCACTTTAAAGTAAAATCTTATTTCCCATATGTAAAAGCTCTGAAAGATTTGTTTTGTTCTAAGTAGAGAAAAGGTGAGGTTTTGTTTTGAACTGGAACAGAAACTAGATTTAAAGTGTGCAAAGTTTCCTATTAAACAGAAATCCTGAGTTTGGACTGGGCCTGCTGGGATCCTACGAGCTCCCATAAAGCAGAACCACCACTATTCCCATCCATTCTTGTTGGCATCTTGTTTCACCGAGTTTTTATTTAAGATTGATGGCCTTAAGCTACAGTTATGTATTTAACCAAGTCAAGAAGAAAATCAGAGTGAATCTCACTGACCTTTTATATGTCAAAGTACTGGGCAGATGTATTTAAGTTAAACAAAGTATGAACTCATGCGAAATATCTCAAAATAAAACCACAAACTCTCAGACTCAGACGTTACCCCACATTTAGATGAGTGTTCCACTTTTAAAGGAAAAACGTGGGAACTGCAGTTATGCCATTGTGCACTTTAATGGACAATGTGCATTTACCAGTATCAGTAAAATTAACAATTTCAAGACTTTAAGGAGGTGTAGGACAGGGGACAGGCTGCTTGGCTGACCTGGTAAGAGGACTCACATAAAGGACAAGAAAGTGGAAGGAAACGAAATACAATGTCATGCTTTTGACACATCATAAATAAGTAACCACTAGGCAAAGGCATTATTTCTGGCAAGAAACATCAGGGTTTTGCAAACATCTGAAAACATGCGGTCTCAACCAGGATGATACCAGGTGGGGAAAGACTGCTATCCTTACTGGTAACCCTCAGCATCCTAGACTTCAGGTGTTCAGAGCCAGGAAGAAAAAATATATTTATATCATGACAGCTACAGAATTTTGGAACAGAGAAGTTCTGACCAAGCACTAATTTAAACGCACTGACATATAAAACAAGTTATGGCCCAAAATGGTTTGTACAGCTGCCACTCCTGAATATTCCACATGATTCAAGAGAATTATTAATGGGATTACTTTGGGGGAGGGAGATAATCTCTATTCATCAGCAATCCCCCTCACTCCTCAACATTTTGAGACCTCCCTCCGTTTAAGCAGTTTTAGTTAAGCCTGTTGCTCAGCAGTTCTCAAAGCAATGCCAACCTCATCTTTATTTTAATCAAACCTCTGTGAAGAACCCTCTATTTACTCTATACAAATTCTAAAAGAACTCCAAGGATTATACATCCCTTTTTGAGAAACCAGAATGACAGACAGCAAAAGGGTCAAGTCCAGGAGATAACCTTATTTCAAAATAGTTGCAGCCACCACCACAGTCTCCCGCACTCAGGGGAACAAACTCATCCTACTGCCAAAGCTTTTTTGCAGCTCTACCCCAACAAGGAGATCTGTATGCCCCAGAACTGCTTGCAGCTGACTTTTCTAGTGCTCTGAGCCACCATTTCTGAGGCAGTCACACATGAAAGAGGCAAAAGTGATTGCGAGGCTTTATGTATTGATGCCAGCCATTGGTTTGGAGTCAGTGAACCAAGAGAAATACACATTGAGATGTACTGAAACAAACAAACTAGAAACAAGCCTGAGGCAAAGAAAAGAGGCTTTTATATATTAATTATACTCTGGTTTTGGGTTCTGTCTTGAATAGCAGCTATATAATGAAATTCAGCAAGCACTCATGTCAGGTATTGCAGAAATGTGCAAGTCAGTCAAATGACCTCCTAGCATCAGTCTCAAAGCCTTCAAACACCAGGGAAGCTTGCTCGAGGCAAAGAACCAGCGTTTATCCTTGCTTTGCTGATGCAAAGCCTCTTTACCTTGAGAGCAGTCCCTCAGCTTTGGTGCTGCTGCCCACGAGAGTAACGTGGTGAGACCTTTGCTACCAACCAACCTCTGCCACAGGTCTGCCTGGTGCTCATCACAGGACGATGATCAGACACCCCCAAGCAGCACGTTACACCCGTCTCTGGCCAGCAGCAAAATGACCCCTCTCAAGGGCAGGAAGTGAAGACTTGGGGCCAGAGCTGCCAACTCAAACTTCAGGAGTTCAGTCCTGCTTTGAGGCAAGTCAGAGATGACAGAGAGCAAAGCCCAACAAAGCTGCACTCCAGAAAGGGCTTTGCCTTTCGTATTCAGTACATTTCACTGAGAGGAAACTGGCACTACGCTGACAGGAGTATGACCCAGAGAGCCTCTTTAGCTACATTACAACAACCCTGTGCATTTTTAATGTTAGTCTGCCCCTTATTTGTGTTTGCCAACAGCTCGAGGGGGGCATACAACATTGCTCAAAGGCAAGCGGGGATGCTGCAGCATCCTAAGCTCTGTGGGCACTACAGTATCTTTCAATTGGAGGAAAAGTTCTGCCCCGATGCCCCCTGCAGCCTACATGCACACTGCAAAGTCTGCAACCTGAGGTTTCCCGTTGAACACACTGAGCCAAGTCCCTGCTTCTGCAGAGTAAAAAATAAAAATAAAAATAAAAAATAAAAAAAAAAGGTCAGTGTAGACTGGCAACATAGGAGGAATTCAGTTGCTTTCCCAGCCCTTTTTTGTATTCTGGAAAGAGCTTTCTCTGCCCAACTGCTTGACATTTTCACTTCTAATCTTCTCCGTATCGTGTCGCTTTTCATTGAGTAAGCCCGTTTCTCTGGCACAAGTCCCCTCCCTTGATCCACCAAGCCCAGCTTTTTCCTCCACCTCCCACTAATGCAGAGTTTGGAAGGACAAAGGTTTTACAAGTCCCATTGGGGTCCAATTCACAGGAGTTCCCAGGTGTTATCCAAGCTGTTGGAAGCCCCAAAAGCTGCCAGAGTTCCTCAGTAAAAACCAGAGCCCCATACACAGTGGGAAGACAATTGTGGTAGCCCCAGTTTGCTGCACCTGGATGAAGAGAGGCTGGCTCTGCAGCCATCGAGGTTTCCATAAGTTTCAAAGGAATTCAGTCATTGCTTGACAATTTTGCCATATACATTTTTTTTCTCAACTTCTACTTATTTTTCTTCTTCTGCAGTTCTTTGAAGTTTTTCAAGGAAAAAAGAAAAAAAAAAGTACTTGGCCCAGACTCCAGACTAGCTGGGAGCTGTTCGTTTACCTTGGCTAGCATTGTGCTCAGCCGAAGCTCCCATGTCCCCAGAGGCAAGCCCCCATCCTCTTGCAAGGCATCATGAGGACACAGCCCAAGATTCAAACCTAGGCTGTGAGGAACAGCGCACTGAATGAACAACCCACTCTCCACAAACACAGCAGCACTCTTCTATCCAGCTTCTGAGTCCTGGCAAAGCTAGTGGCTTTGCAAAACTTTTCACTTTCCTCTCCTCCTCCTTCCTTCCCTCATGTCTCATGCAAACACACTCTTGGCCTGGTTTTTTGCTATGCATTGGTTAAATCTTTTCCATAGTTGCAGTGAAGTTATTCTACTCTCCCAAAGTCCATGAGTACGTGCAGAAGCCCAGGAAACTCTGTTTCCTTAGAAAGAGCTTACAGCACAGAGAGAGGCAGGCTGTGAATGAGCCAGGTGCAGCTCTAAGCACGTGCACAGGTCTTGCAAAGCTCTTATATTCCACTTGTTATCGTATCAGCCTTTCAACATATGCCATATGTACCAGGATGCAATACTGCATACTTAAGTCCTTTTTTTCCAGTTAGTACAGCAATTAAAGAAGAAACTCACCTCATTAAAAGTTTAAACCTCTAATTCTGAACACACATACCACTGTCTCTTTTAAAAAAGTCATCCTACTGATTATTTTTTTTAAACTTAGTTATTCCAGTATGCAACACTTCAAGTATTAGCATCCTTCAGCATAGAGAAGGTACAACAGTTTAATAAAACCCTATATGCTATGGTGCATTTTGGTGCATTTTTCTGTTCAAAGGCTATGAACACAGACCAGCAAATGAGGACGTACAACCTGCTAATTTAGTGAGCACAAGACCTTCCATCCTGGGTAATTCTTCTTGCCCAGAAGAACAGCACATTTGTTTCCTCCCCAAAGGAAAAAAAAAAAAA
>VXBL01006847.1:614248-726734 GCA_013400195.1 Aramus guarauna
AAAAAAAAATCTTCTTGTTAACAATAAGCTACAGCAATCAGTAAACAAATCTGAACTCCCTAGCAGCAGCAGCTACGAGTGCTCACTTTCTAGGCTGCCCATTCCATCACAAGATGGGGGAGAGAGGGCATGTGTGGGTTCAGGGACCATGAAAGGGCTTTCAAGTGACCCTTCAGTACCTGCTGTCATAGGAGAACACCAGTTCTGTTCCCAGAAGGTGACACCACCAGAAGCAAAGAGATGAACAGAAACTTCTCTTCACTTAGGTGCTGGAATTTTAAGTAAAGTTCCCAAAACTCCCCAAGGCGTATTGTTGCTTCCATCAAAGGAAGCCAGTGAGCGTGACTGATAGTTTGATTTTCAGTGGTGCTTAGGTTCTGCAGCTTTCATCAATTGCAGTGCAAGTTGCAGGTACTCAAGGCCAATTTTTTTTTAAAGGGTAGGTATTTTAAAATGTATTAGAGTCAACAAGAATTGGGAGCTACAGTTCTTTGAAGGGTACAAAGGCCTTCAGCACTTCTCAGAAGTCACATTGTGAATTTTTTCTACCCTTCTCCCTAATGTTTTGCTTTCTGATTCAGCCAAGATGACAGGAACACTGGAGAACCCCAATTCATTGCAAAAATTAAAAAGAGAAGATATAACAAAATACATCCTTGGAGAGGAATGTGAATAGTACAAGGAGCCTCCAGAAAATGTACAAAACACAGGAAACACCTCCAGTCTCTCTGGAACGTTCATTCATTTGCTCCAGTTTCCCACAGGAGAGGGGAACCCACACCACCATTTCGAAACCCCAATGTGTCCCCTCTCTCAAAAAATCAGTTTAGTTAGAAATAGACCTCTTTTTTTATTACTGCTAGAGAGATCACCATAAAGTCCTCTCTTTGTCAGTACTGCAGAAATTAAACAGTAAAACTGCATTATCCATTAAGGGGTTTTTAAGTCTATTTGTTTACACAACAAGAATTACTTTTACATTTCTAATTAGGTAGCTATTAACCAACATACAGGGAAATCACACCAGCATATGAAGTTTTGCTATCAGCACAATCTTATTAAAAGGAGAGCTTAAGATTTTACCAAGAACAACAAATTAATCATGGTAATTTTTTAAATCATCAAATGAAGAAGTCAAGGGAGGGCTTTTTAAAAGTTCTTTGAATCAACATATTTTTCTCTGTTGATGTCAGAGTTTTAACACAGGCTTCAGTAAGAGAAAAGCTTCTTCAAATTCTTCTGGCATTATTCTATATATGAAAATCTATGAGGTACACTAAATTAAGTTAAAATTAGATTATGCATAGTCATTCTTCCACTGTTACAGTGGGAGAATAACTGCTCTAGTATTCAGAAGCTGCAAGAAAGTCTTTAACCCTTTCTGAGCTGTCACAGCAGAGTAGATGCTTGCTAAGGTATAACAGCCCAGAGATGCCATCAAGTGCAAGGAGACCTCAAGTGCTTTATCGTTCTGGGATCCCCTGCAGAAGACATTTTCTCCTATAGTTTTCCAATACAGCGCGCCACCAGAGAATTCAACTTTGACATTTTTAAATCAGCTGCATTAAACATAGGGACTTTTTTTTGATCCTTTTTTCCTGGTTAGAAATGTGGCTTGATGGACTGTTGTCACTATGGAGAGACATAAAATTTAACAAACCAAAGGACTGTGTTAGTGGTGCTTTTGGAATAGCACTTGACAGTAGTAATATGTGGCTGTGCCATCAAAGACTATAGCAGAAAGCAGTCATAATTTACAGTCTCACCCAGGGACTTTAATTAATCCTTCCTGATTTTGGGGTCCTTTACTATCTGTAGGAGGCTGTCATATTTTATTTTGCCAGCTAGCAACATAAACTACGTGGACTTGGAGTCAAACTGTGAAAGTTGTAACCAAATGCAGACTAGATGACGAAATGCAGGAAGATGATTTATAACAGAAAATAACAGCAAATTATGTTTCTGAAATTCCAGAAAGCATGAACCTGAATTTCCCGCATCCTATTAAAAACCCTCTGCCCCCATTACTACCCCATTTAGAAAAACAAAACAGGTTGAACGAGGTAATGAACCTGGGGTGGAGCAAACTTGGACTCCAGAAGGCTGTTCCGCAGCCTCAGTGTGTGCGCTGAGGAAGATACCTGGCAAAGAGCTGTTGGTGGCCTTCACTGGTTCTTCACAGCCACAATGATGATGGGAGATGATGCAGATCTTCGGCCTGTTATACCCAAAAAAAACACCCCAGACTAATAGCTTTTTTTGGCAGAAGCATCCTTCAAAAATCTCATGTTTGAGCATGATGAATTTGTTCGAAACAAAATCAATTTGTTCTAGCTAATTAAGAGTATTGCTGCTTTTGCCTTTTACAGGGAGATGGAGATGCTGCTACCATTTTAGCGGCATCCAACCGTATTGCTCCAAGAACTAATGTGCAAACTCTCATTACACAGCACTGAGTCTTTCCACCCCAACAAACTGTTTCTCTCAAAGTACCACCTTAAAAAAAAAAAAAACAAATATATACATATATATTTGCTGCTGCAAACTAAACAGGACAGGACTGAGATGGTCGCTAAACAGGTAGTCAGACAATCCCATGTATTTTCTTACAGAAAGACGTTAATTTGTGTGTTCGGTCAGGCAAGTGCTGGAGAATGGTACCCAACTCAAAGCAGAAGAATTATCAAGCAATCTTGATCCACGGTGTAGTTCTTAGTCACTCAAATCACCATAAGTCCATTAAAAGTTAATCACAAATAATGTCTCTAAAACAGTTATTGCTGAAGTTTAAAAAAAAATAGCCCTTTCAGGAATTGCAGCATTTCTGCTCTTCTGTGTAAATTGATCCCAATGTCTATAAGTAATCTTAATTAACATTCTGAGATATTAATATTTTATCGTTATCATTGTAAGTTTAAACAAGCACTTTAGGACAGGCTATGGCCTCTAATTAGCACTACTAAAGTATTCCTGGTCCTTCATAGAGCTGAAGCACTCAAGAGCTCCACTCAAATACAGAAGAGAGACACTATGCCAGTCCATGAAAACTTACAGTTTAAATGAGTCAACAATTCCAACCTCAGAAGGGATTTCATCACCACATGTACTTGACAAAAGATAGTTGCCTACTGATACAGTCAAGTTCTGCTTTACAATGTCATTTAGGTTTTCAGTTGCAAATGCAGCTTTTCATGGGCAAAGCTCAGCTGGAGACCACTACAGCTTTGTTTCTTCATATCATATGTAATTGAGAAGGTTTCCGAGGAGAACTGCTGTTGAGAAATGTATTGATTTGTTTCTGAGAATCTTAAAGATGCTTGAGGAATTGCAATTGGGAGTTCCCCCCAAAGGATTTCTCTTTGAAATAATAATAGCGATGTATTACTTTTCTCTTGTGGGGTACAAAACTTCAATTAAAATTCAAATTTTGTATTTGGAAACAATACTGTGGTCTCCAAATGGATTAGCATTAAAGGGCCTTTTCAAGTGGATGCACTGAAGGAATCTGCACAGCATGCCCAAATTCAGCTTGTACTAAACTATTTACTGATTGTTTAGTCAAACTACAGCCAAGGTCATTTTAGGGAAATTTCTGCTGCTACACCTACCATATTGACATTTTATTTTTATAGAGAGCGAGGTCCCTACAAAATCCACTCCAGTGCAATTGTCATCATGATACTACCTAGAAAATGCAAAGATTCTTCCTGGGGATTTACTGTGATACATTTATACTTCTCTCTCCACTCACCCATTGCAATGTCTGAGGTAGAAGTAGGAGAGGGAGTTGTCAGAGTCTACTTCCACTGATAACTTGGTTTCCTCCCATTTGTGTTCTCACCTCAGCAATTTGTGGCACACATCAAATTACACCGGCAGGGAAATTTCAGCTTCAAAATGCTTCAAATTTACAGAGTACAAACATCCATTAAGTACTCATTACTTAAATGATAATTGCTGTCCATTTGCATGCACAATAGTCACAGTCTAGAGGCAAGATACATGCGTGGGGACCTGCTCTGCAGCCATCTCACAAGCAGGGTCAATAGGAGGTTCCCTGCAGCAACTGCCGACACAACTGGGCACCGTAATAAGAGCTGTGTTGTTATAGGCTAAATAAGCAGCTCTGCTGCTTGATCCTGTGGGTTATGAGGTAATTAGCTTCTGAATAACTGAAATCAATGGATGTTTTTGCAGAATCACACCAAATAAGCAGAAGCTTGGCACACAGAAGAGAGAAACAGTCCCATTGCTACACAGTCATGTTTGTTAATTCCTAGTTTAATTCCACCAACTTCAATAGCTTTATAGCAGGAGAAAAAACAAACAAACAAACAAACAAACAAACAAAAAAAACCCCACAGCCTCAGGTTACTATTACACCCTATCAAATAACCCTGTAATTTGAAAGCTAAAATGAAGTACTGCTCTTTCTTCTTCGACACCTTCACTTAAAAGCCCTCCTCACTTCCAGGACTGCATACACCGCCACCTTTGAACAGTTTATGGAATCCCACTGCCACCAAACTCCTGATCCTTGGAAATCACATCACCTGGTGATTTCCTGTCCTTGTAAACCCCAAACCCTCCCCACTTCTCCGTCAAGCCAAATCTATAATCAAGTACACATTTTAAAGGGTTTTCTTCTAAAGCCTTAGTCTTTTACACATATCCTTCCAAAAAGCCTTCCCAGTTCCCTCTGCACAACATCTATCCCATCCTCTCATCTCTCCATACACCACTAAGTTGCATTTCTACTTGCAGCCATCCTTAAATGACCTTGGAAACATTGAATCCCATTGCCCCAGAGCAGTAAGTACATTCCGCTGTTTCTTCAAATTTTTCAGGTTCAAATATTTGAGTTCCACAAAATAAACATTGTTTCATGGTAGTTCTGCTCCCTCCAGTGCAGGCTGTGGAAGCCACACATGCTAACCAAGGATTGAACCTAAGACCAAACCAGGACTTAAACTGAAGAGTAGTCTACCTCAGAGAGGATCAGCATCACTCAACACACTTATGTATCACTAAAGCAACACGGTAACTATTAAAATATTCTTCACAGACTACATCTGTTCCTGAGTTACCTAATCCAGGCTAGTATTTTTAAAATATACTCCACAAAAACAAATGTTAACTGAAAACGATCTACTAAAATGGCACTGTAACTTCCACATACACAACAACAGAAAGACTAATCAAGCTGAAGTGGAACCATTCTTTTCAACAACAGCATACACTCAAATAACAGACATCCAATCTATCAGAAATGAAGAGTGAAGCAACAAAGTAAATTAGATCCACTGAAAATGCATCAAACAGATCTGTTAAGGGCTTGGTGAAAAACGTGCACTAGAAGGGTGTAGGTAGCAGCTCTATTTAAACCCCCCCTCAAGGAAGGCATGAAATGCACTGAGTTTGCAGAGAATCAACACAGGAAACATTAAACTCTTTCATTTCTCCATTAGAAAGAGAATTAAACATTAAAATCTTTCATTAGAATGCAGAACAAACTGCATTCATTAGAAAGAGTTTATCACAGTTCATGACAAAGACATGTAAGCGCTGATGGGAAAAGTAGCTCTAAACAAGATGTAACTACATAGGAGACCAAACTCTGGCTGTTTGGAGAAGAATGGTTATCTGAGGGAGCCCAATTTCTTCCCCAGCCCACTCTTAATGGTAAAAGTCTCTTAAACAGGAAAGCCAATACACTTATGAATTCACAGATGGTGTGAGGAAAGAGACTCTCACTGCTCACAGTCAAGTGCACTAACAGACAACAGTAATTATAAGATGGGTTCAGACCCTGTTCAGGCAAAAAAGGGACTGCCTGAAGGAGGGATTCAGCAGTTCCCCATTCAATGGGACACATGGGATGAGGAGCAGAGGGCAAGCCTGTCATTTGCAAATGAAGCCATGATTATTACCACCACCCTAGAATTCACCCTAGAGCTTTGAAGCTGGGAGTCCCAGTGCGGTACCTCTCCAGGGCTGCACAGCCTCAGCTGCACTGGCCGGTTTGTTAGGAAGGAAAGCCGGTGGTGCCCCTGCTCACCCACTGCAGGGTGGCTCCTTCCCCCCAGCACTGCTGGGGGCTCCAGGCTCCGCACTTTCTGTCTTCCCTGGTGGGTGATTTCTTATTTTGCTATCCACTAGCATTTGCGGAAGGAACTCAGCTCATTCAGAAAAAGTCTTGTTTTGAATAAACTGTGAACAAACTGCATACAGAAAAATATCATAAGAACAAAAAGAAAAAAAACTATATAAATTCCAAATAAAAATTAGAGTCTGAATACATCTCTCCCTCTAGGCAATTATATGGGTAAATTACTTACTGAACAAATTAAATAGTTATTTTAAGTCCATTCTTGCAGTATAATTTTTCCAGAAACAGTAAACTACTTTGAGTATTTATCATAATCTGTTATTTGCAGAAAAATGTGAAAACTAAATACATTTATGGAAATGCATTTACCTAATAATATTTACCAAATGACACTGTTCCCTCTGCTGCTTGTATCAAGCTCAGTCACGGAGACTAAGGACAGGTTTGCCTTATTAATACAGCACTCTGCCTGTATATTTTAAATACCTTAGAGCACAGTACCATCTGTGTGTATTCTACTAATGAGCTGCTTCTTAGACTGAGGAAGGCCAGCCAGCCAACACCGATTACTCAGATGGAGACTGCCTAATTTTTAAGCAATTAATGAGCTCCTCTCTCACTCTATGTAGAAGCTTCCTCTGGTTAATTCTCCTGGCGTATTACAGTATATCCTATTCTAAAGAAAGTTTCCGAAAGAAGAATATAAAAGAGAGGAACATGACACAGCGCAGTCCAATTCCTTAGAGCAGAGCCCAAACCCTGTGTGGGACACAAGCTTGAGAAGTCCCTGCTGGGACCACCCTGAGCAGGGGCTGCGCTGCTGCTTCCCAATGCAGCCGAGACAAGGAACAGCATCCTGCAAAGGGGGTAGCTCAGCCCTCTCCCTCACTCCTGATTGTTTGGGGCACTACGGTACCTTTAGTAATGCCTCGAAGGACAGACTGGAAGAGCCAGTACCATGCTTACATAGTAAAACCTTTGATGGTTTTTATTCCCTCTCATCTCCCAGTCATTTGAAATGTCTGACACTGGCTATCACCAAATGGTGCACAGCTCCACAGCTGAGGATCGCTATCTGTGGATGCTGCATTCTCAAGAATCACCGAACACTTAGCAATATGCTCCCACCTCATCCCTTATTTGACTGATGTTATTTTAAAAGGTGAGCCTTAAGGGGCTATTAGATTATGCAAAAATAGAATTCCCTCTTCTGCCACTAAAAAAATATTTCTTAATAACCTAAACAAAGTTTAAGGAGATCAAAATTACCTTTTACAGCTCCCTGTTGGAAAGCACTGTAGTAAAGCATAGAATGAGTATTAAATTATCTCAGTAATTACATTGATAATGCATAACTTTCATGTGCACAATAAAACCATTAAAGGAGATCTCATTTTTACAAGTATATTACACATCATGACTCTGAAAGGGCAACCCTATGTGCAGGAAAGGATGCACTTGTCTTACACAAATCTGAAAAACGTGCCAACTCCAACCACAGCAGTGAAACTGTTACTGAGGAGAGCTTTTACCCAGCAGCCCCCAGCAAGCAAAACACTTGCCTCCCTTGACAATACTGGTATTTACACACCAATAAGAGACTTAATGTAACATTTCAACTTGGTTTGACATTACCAAGCCATCCTACAACCGCATTACGGAATTTGTATTTTTTAAGTTCTCATGACCGAGGTACTGCTGGGGGAAGAAGGAAATTGTTCCAAAAGACAACTGCAAAAGACAAATTACCACAGCACATCAAGTGTCCTCCTCACGACAAGATGAAGCAAGTTGGTGACACATTCTGCAAGGGATTTCTCACAAGAACGTCCTGAACAACCAACTGTTCACATGGGATCTGTGTCCTTTAGAGAAAGCTATCAATTACAGGTATTTATGAAGGACAGCAAATGGAGCAGTTCATTTGTACACATTTATAAAACAGCATTTAATAAAGATGCTTTCTTCATCAGTTGAGGTATACACTTTCCCCGTGTAAGGTCCAAAACAGTCACAGCTAGACATCTCAGGTAGCTGGACTTAGGTTTCATATCTCATGCCCTAAGTCAGAGGCATGTTTTGTAGTTGGAACAAAACCATTTGCAATAAAAATGGAATGGTAAAGAGCAAGTCTAATCATCCAATCCAGATGAAAAAATCATAATGCTGTAAATAATATGATGTAAAGTCACAGTGGATAAGAATTATGTTGACCTACATCAGAAGTCAGCCAAAAAGCTTCAGCTTTCAATCTGCTCCAATAAAGCTGAGACACTCCACTGCTAAGTGCAGTTGCCTCTGTAGTCCTCTGATTTTCCTAAAATTACAGATGTCATTCTGAATGGAAATATTACATCCAAAATGTCATTAGTGATACACATTGTAATTTCTTTCCTTATTTCTGATTGTCTAAAACCACATCATTATTCACACCTCTCCGGCTTTATACAATAGGACAAGATTCAAGGTCACATCAAAAATAAGTAATAGATTCAACAACTCAAATCTACAATAATTATTTTCTTGGCTTGAGTTTCAAATCTGCTTTTCTAAACCTCAAGTACCAGAACAAACAGGTTTCAGAAATACTGTAAAAATGGTTTATTTTCTCAACAAAGCATACTCTGCAACTGGAGTCTGCAACTAGAGAGGAAGAAGCAGGCCTCTCTTCACCCAGGAGGTCTGCCAGAGAGCAGTGCTGGTAGCGGCACATCTACCTCCAACCTGGTAGCTGAGGAAGCCTGCGGGATGACCTGGCTCCACTAAAAAGCTCTCACTTTATCTGTTTTCAGACCTCCTCTGCAGGGAACCGGACAGATTTGGCATGGCCAACTGCTTCCCAGCAGGGAATCCCAGAAACAGTAGGGTCCTGACCACTATGTGTTCAATCTTCCAGCTTCTTCATCCGACACCCATACCAAGGACCCCAGAAGTCCTGGCATTCAGCTGCAACTCTTGAATGCCCCAGAGACACAGACCCTGAGAATAACCCTGCCTTTGATTCATGTTCCAGCAGTTTCCCATTGCTTATTAAATGTATCCATCTCAGGGAATTTACTGTTCAAAATGAAATTGTGTCACTGAAAAAGAAATTCTGATGAGCCCTATTCTGCAGAATGTGATTATATTTCTCCATTTTACCATTACCTCAAAGACACCAGAATGATTATATGTCACATTACTCTTCCCCTTCCAGGCCCGCCCACATATATGTTTTGCTGAACACATAAGACAGCAAAAGCATGCATGAAGTGGCTCTGCACATTGATTCAAATACCTTAGGATCACAGAGTGTATCCACAAAACACAAACATAATGCTTAAATCCAAGAACAAATGATTCCTGTTGTCTTGTGAAAAATCTGATCTACTATACGAACATCAGACTTCACAAATATTAAGTCACTTCTATCTTCACTGTATCAGTCAATATCCATTAACACTCAAATAATTTATTTTTTTTTAAAGTCTGTGAAACAACTTGGCACTCAAATTTTTATATGTATTTGTACATTGGTATGAAAGGACCAGCATTTCTTTAAACAAACATGAACATCTGGTTAGACTATACACTGAGGTGTCCTTGGATAAAGCTGTTTTAACTTATTCACACATCTGATGACAGAACTCCAGTTCCTGGTATTGCTAAAAATCTAAAGGCAGCTACTAGGTAAGCACAGACGGAGCCCAGAGTGGTTCAAATGCAGCTGACTGCCTGCAGAGTCACTGCAGTTTAGGATCAACAAATGTTCTTTAGGTCAGAGGACTAAGTATATACACAGGTTTCTATAAACTTGGTTACCCAGGAGACAATTGGCGTCTCCAAGGCTCATGGTCCCTCAGGTATTCCATATGCCATTTTACAGTCATAAGTGTTTTTTTCCTCCTGTGTCCCTCACTACAGACTGGGAGGACAGCTTATAGCCAATACACACAACAGACTTGGAACATTCAAAGGCAAAAGCTCTTAGCCTAAAACTAGTGCACAAAACATGGTATAGCAGAATCTCTCTCCTCTTCCTCCTCCGTTTCTGTCAGACACATCTTACTACCTTCTACTGAAAAATTGCAGAAATTACAAATACTTTTCCCTAGCACATGTATCCAAGGACATAAAAGCGTATTCTACACACATGCTTATTTAGCCTCAAAACTAGAAGACAGTATTGTTTTCCTCATCCTTGCCTAAGGCATTAGCAACATAACAGAACAGAGGGAAACATTTTGTGTTATCCACACACCTTCACACGCACCTGCTGGGCAACCTGAACATCACTTCATCTAGGTGATTTTCTACCATCTATAAAATGGGAATAACTATGATGCAAAGCATTAGAGACAAAAAGCACTTGTATTAAATATCATGGTAGCAGATGTTTACTAAAAACACCATATAGTCCCATGAGACTTTAAAAAAAAAAAAAACACCCACAACACAAAAAGCTCTGCCAAGGTAACAAAGCACAATTAGAATACTGAAAGTCCATGAAATAATACTATCATGTTTCAAGACCTCTACTACACAGCTCTAACAAACATTTCAACTGTACATATGGTTACTGGATGCCTAAACAGCATTCTAAACAGTACATCCCCCAGACACAAGCAAGAGTGACATACAAAATACTGTACTTTAAACATTAGAAAGGAATTTGGGAACTTCAGGCTTTCCCTTTTGCCCTGTTTGAGGCCTATTTACTGAAAGGGGAGCTGAATCCCTCCAAGGCTTGCCCTGACATGTACCACTTTCCCTGATGCCTCCTGCCCCAGAGGGGCTGTAGGTCAGGTTAGCAGTCAGGGTCTGATGCAGGTTCCCAGTTCTCCCACTTCATTACAGCAACAGGAATGAGAAATCCAGATACAAAAGGCTCATGTCAGGTACTGCTACTGCTATTACCTCCAGTTTCTTTATTAAAAACTAGTGAACAGTGCTTACAGCTGCCTGGATCAAATGGTCTCCTACTTATCCAATTACTATTTAATTTCCCATTTGGAATAAAGGATGCAGAAATCTCAGTAGATACCTTTTTAAAGGAATACCAGTCCCTCAAAGATGCAAAGCAACTGCACCTGTCTTAAAGTATCAAAATACCTGCGTCAAAACAAAAGTGACTGGGAGTGAGTTTCCATAGGTCATATGCAGCACAACAGAGCTACAGTTTTGTGAATCTCAAAGGTAGAAGAGGTTTAAAACAAGTCAAGCTAACAGAAATACCCTCACACCGCCTCCCTTTCCTGCCTCGAACAAGGAACCGCATGGGGAGGGCAAGCAAGAAGGAACCTGCTCAGGCACAGGCAGCCTGTTTACCGTGTCACGGAAAAAACAACGTGCTCAGGGTGGAAGCTTAACTTTTATCTAAGTCCCTGTCTTCAGTGGCAGAGCACTGTATGTTTTCATATCAGTATGTATTATAAGTACTAATCATGCTTTCACGTAGGAAAGAATCGATTGGATTTGAAAGGGTTAGAGATTATTAAAGTGATAAAACGTACACTCTAGAGGTGACACGGCAGCTCAGATCAATTTTGCTTTCAACTCATAGATAGGCAATCATTTCTACTTTAGCAAGTTATAACAGTACCACAACAATCTCATGCAGGTCTATATACTAACATTTGCACACACATGCACTGCACTAAAAAGAATTCCTTCCTGCTTCACAGTCAACAACTTGAAATACTTAACTCTCTACCTCCCAAAAAGGGAAACCTCTGATGTTTCCTTTGTTATTTGTAAAGCCAACTTCTCCAAACTTAAATGCCAAAAAGTAACAAAAAATGCATCTTAATTCTCCTTTGTTGCTATTTCCCATAACGATTCTGACATCTCCTACCTCACAATTTTACTGCTTGCCACTTTCACAGCTACACTTCTGGCAAAAACAAGTATGTAACTAAAAAAGAAGTTTCTGATACAGTGTGTCACAAGGACAAGCGATTTAAAACCAAAATGCACACCAAACAACAAGCAAAGTTCTGAAAGTAGAAAAAGTTCTTTAAATTCAGCGGACAGAGATATGAGAATGTGTATTAATATTCATACCTAGTTCAGTCTAAGGAGCCTTATTTACATTCCTTCAAATACATACAGCCGTCTGTGAAAGCTGCCTTAAACACATATTCAGGTTATGAAAAACCAAGCACACTGCAGAACCATTTTTGGTCAGGAGTTGACCCATAACGCAGCCATTACATCACAAATTCCCCATAACTCCTATAGGTCCATATCCCCCTAAGTCACGTCCAAGCCTCTGCATCACCAACAGATGTCCCAAACTGAGCATTCATCTCTAGGACTGGTGAACATGCTGGGGCTGCAGACTGTGTGCTGGGTAAGTTTGCAGCTGTATTATTTATACTTATCCGAACACTAGGTAAGACAGACCTCCCCAAAATATTTTCATGAACAAGTTGAAAAACAAATCATGCCAGAACAACTGTCTCTGTCCCTCAGGACAGTCAGTTTCAGAGTAAGGACACAAACCTAGAACACACACCCTCAAAGTGAACATAACAGAAATACTGAAAGATCTCTCAAAATTTCTATTTACAATCTTAAAGAAAACAAACCAAAGACACCTGGATACATTAGTTGGCTTTTTTTCATTTTAAAAGGTCCCATTTTGAGCAGGGGGGGGAAGTATCCAAAGGCATAGAGCTGGAACATTTCTCAATCATGATGAAATGTCTACTAGAGGTTCAGATATTATTAATGAACTCTTACATGCTGCAGCTAGATGTAGAACAGATATCCGAACAGCTGACATGATGCCCATATTGCAAAAGTGGAAGATTATAGATTTTTAACTGAGGAAGTAACATTTCTTTCATACTTTGCTTATTTCCCCTGTCCCTAAAGATCCTACCTTTGTGATTTACTGCACTTGGAACAATTTAATTGTGTTCATTTATTTTATTCAGATACAGCTGTGGTTTCCCTTTTGGGAAAGGAGTCTAGCTTAAATATTTAAGTATCAGCTCAATATTTTAATTGTTTAAATTATACATGAACTCATTTTAAATGAGCGTAATAGCTAAAAATTTGAGTGTTTAAATAAGTTCAATATTTAAACCCTGTCAGGTTGAGGTCACTAAAAAACCCCAAACTTCTAGCAGATTATTTCTTTTTTTGTTCTTCTCTATGCATTTCCCTTCCTCCCCACCAGCAAACAGAATGTCTAAACGTTGCCAGCTGTCTCCCAGATAAGTCTGTCTAGCTGCAACGCTGCTTTCTTTCTAGAGAAGAGGAAACCAAGGCTGAGACTCCCATAACAAGGTGCACGGACTACCGGCGCTTCACAGCTTACTTGCTGGTAGCCCCCCGAGATCTGACTGAGCACGGGAGCCTGGCTCCTCGCTTCCTGCTGATCCAAACTGAACAGATGGAGAGCAGCCGTGAACCTGTGAGCAGACACAACTGTATGCAAGAGGGACTGTGCATTCCCACACTGATGACAGCTTAGAACAACAGTGATCTCGACTTTTTTTGTTTGCTGGAGCTGTGAATAACGTAACATCTTCTGGGGAAAGTAGGAGATCAGTGCATGCTGATTAGTGCTGCCAAGCTCCCATTCACTCTATGTCTGCACATTACTTGCAGGAAGTAAAAGCTGAAAGCCTCTTTTGCATCACTCATATCTCAGACATTGGGAGAACTCATAGCCATGCATTTTACATGTGGGCCAAAAGTCAGCTCTTCAGGTAGATGCAATTGCAAACAAAAAGCAAATGGCAGCTGTGAGGGCTCATCCTGCAGCTCCTCTAGGCGCCCAACCCAGCAGGAGTAACAGACTTTTAAGAGTTATGTTCCTCTAGGATATCCCACTCCAGGCACAAATCCGTGAGTCACCTCTGAAGTACAAACACCTCCATTTCTACATATGTCACAGTTTTCAAGGCCAAAGTGATGAGGCAACAATACAGAAAGATTGAGAAAGAAGGGAGTAGAGGGAAATCCTTGGCTAGAACAGTGACAACTAGTAGGAAACCAAAGCTCTCCTGAAATATCTATAGCAGAGCACAGTAAGTTGTTGCACAATATATAAAAGGCAGGAAATACCAAGCCAATAGGTTCTAAATGAATGTGTTAAAGCACTAAGTCCCAAACACTGCAACATCAATGAGAGGATTTGGCTGTGCCCATGCACAGCAAGGCATGATGCTAAGTCAAGCCCTCTCTCCCAAGCCATTGGCGACAAAGTTGGATGCAGGTGGAGGGTGGTGGGGTACGCGAGGGATCGGAGACACACTTGCTTCTCTGGCATATGATTTCCTTTTGGGTGGTCCCAAGATAAAGAGGAGGAAAAGGAAGGCCAGAATCCCAGAGAGCATCCATCTGACACACCACAGAAGAAAAGACACAAAGCTCTGGCTCTCTAGCTTGGAGGACATACCAGTGCCAGGCCTGAGCCAATTAAGCCCTGTTAACCTGCAGAAAGACCACTACCAGCTCTGCAGCCAGCAGCCTAGTAGAAACCTTGGGAATGTCTGCCTATGCTCCTCCACGCAAGGTTGACATGCCCTCTGAGCTCTAGCATGCTGAGACAGGGTATTTCAACTCAGCAAATAAACACAGCAACAATAAATGGCATCAATTATTCACTAATGGAATTATGTCTATTAAGTCAAACAGAATCTATAATCTGAAAAATCTTTTGCTTAAAAACATGCAATGTTTTTTTAATTGGTTTTATATTCCCTGCTATGATTATTCAAAGTACTATATACTTGGGCTTGAGAAAAGAAGTCACTTAATCAGATTAAAAGGAAATCACCTACCAGCTGAGAACCTAGCAGTTACCACATCCTCAATTTATTTGTATACCTCCACCTGTACAATACCCTTTTCTAGGCTATTGCTAAGGCTGCAGACCCAGCAATAGCTATTTGCTCAGTTTTACTTCTTAAAGCAGGCAAAAAGGATGACGTGCATCTTTCAAAAAAGCTTCTTAATATTAAGAAATGCTTGTGAAACTTAAGTCAACATTACATTCACACAGATGCTTGAGGCAAACTGTTCAGTTCCCACCACAAACAGCAATCATTACTCTGTAGACATGACAGATTTCTTCTGGAGCATCTGGAAGTTGCTGCCTGTAACGAAGAATCTGACTAGCATAATTAAATTAGCTCACCCATTTTAATTATTTTGGCACCGCATCTCAAGTAAGAAGCAGCCAAACAAATTTGTCTTGCTACAAGTTTCTGTGTCATTTTTGCAGCATTGCAAGGTACTCTAAAACCTATCTGAGGCCTCACACGCATTCCTGCTTGTCTTCTCCAAATGGAAATATGGACTCCTGAATCTCTAACAAAGGGCAAGTAAAGGACACGAGACAGATCTCTCAGTTCTGTTTTCTTTTCCCTTCCATGAGGACTGTTTCTTCAGCAAACTTTAATTCCATGCTTGCAACTGGAGGACTATTCCATCACCTTCTGTTTGACATCTTAGATCCTCCACTCCTGACCTCTCTTTAATGACTCTTGCCTGTTGTCCAGTCCCTGTGTACTGTCTGCATTTGCTGTCTGAAGTCCCATTCTCAGCTTTCTTCCCTTGGGCTTCCATTCCTTAACGTTGAAGGAATATTTTCCCACTAGCCTCTGAAGATGACTTCCTAGCTAAACCCCTGTTCTCTTTAAGGCAACTTCAGTTTCACTGATAATGCCCTTCTGGACATTCTTTCCCCCCCTCCCCCTTGACTGCCTCATTTTTAGTGATGCCTTTGCATTACCTGAAGACAACACCACACCTTCTCCTTGCTCCACTCCAAGTCCTCTTCAACTCAGCTCTCTTTAGATTCTGCCTGCCCCTTAAGGAAGTTATATTCTATTATGTGATATTACACACATGCTAGACAACTTCATAATTGCTCTTGTACTTAACACTAATCACAATTCTGGCCATTCATGCAATAATTCTACGTATTGCTTGGAAAAATGCCAGTCTACATAAGTCAGCAAAGATACCAATACCCTGATTTTGCTGGTTTATTGCCCTAGTAGCCCAAATCTGTCTTTATCATCAGTGTCAGCACTTTCCATGCACTGCTTCACACAGCTCTACATAACTGTCTGCACAATTTCCCTTCCTCTTTTAAAGTTGCTCACCAACTTAGACATCCTCATACCAATAGCCAGCAAGACCCAAGACTACAACATCCATCCAGAACACTGCTGCAGAGATCCTGTTCACAGGGTGTCATTTGGGCACCCCATCCAGTCCCATCCCCCGCCCCCCCCCCAGCTCCCATCTGCAGCTGAAAGTCTTCCTGCATTCAGACCTCCTGCAGTTTACACTGCAGTGCAGCTGCCCACAAATAAGCATTAAATTACATTCCCCTTCCTACTCTCCTTTATCAAGACATCTGTAAAAAAAAAAAAAAGACCCTAAACTACAGCATGCTATCGCCACTGTCACCCTGTCAAGCAAAATGGTCTCATTGTTTCTTTGTGTTGCCTGGCTGCCTCCATCCACTCTCTCTGATCTTCTGCTTAAACAACAATACAAATAGTTAAAGTTCAGAAACCTCTGGAACATCTGTCCCTTCAAAACAGATAGCATTTAGTGAAGTCCTCAGCAATCAAACAACAGTCCTTCATATCTAAAGATCCCCTTCAGAAAGGGAGTCAAATTATCAATTTTGCTCCAAGTGCTGAAATCACAGAAACAGAAAATGTATTTCACACACAATGTAGTTGAAAAAGCAAAAATAAAAAGAAATCAAGAGTTTGCTTCACACAGCAAATTAAAAATGAGCACATATAATAGAATGAATATTGAAGGTGAAAACCAACTACATTTTCATGTACTTGCAAAAAAACCATAATTTTACTTTACGGGCATTTTTCCCCTTCATCTTCTACTCAACATATACCAACTCAATCAAATGAAAAGAAAAAAAAAAAGCTATTGACTAGTGGGTTATATTTAGCAATAGGCAGTCTAATATAGTAAAGCATTTTTCCCACCAGTACTCAACCTGAATTGATACTGTCATCAGCTGCCAATAACACAAGACATTCTGCAGTCAAAGAAAGCTGATTAAAACAACCAAAAAACACCCCACAACAACCACAAATACAAAAAACCCCACTATTTAATATAATATACAAAATATAATTAAAGGTAAACTACTGGCTGAATGATGCTATAAACACAGGTGTGTTACTTCTACAGATATGTACTTCTGATAACAGAAATGCAAGCGTCCTTCCTTGCAGCCAGGTGGTGTTGCTGGGCATCAGTGAAAATCAAGGCTGCTCAGTTACACAGATTGTAGATCTCATAGGGGTTCCCATCCAGGCCAGTAATAGGTTTTCAAAACAGGAACACCATTGCCTTTAGAGTTTAGAGCAAGCTCCGCTGTAGCCGAATCCATGACTGCTCTCACAGGGCAAACAGGCCTCAGGGCACAATAACCACAACAAAAGGCTGTAGACTAGTTCAGTTTAGCAACACCCATTTATACTTTCTAGCCCAGCAGAAAGAATTTAGCCTAGCATCTGGTGGTTCCCAGAGTGGTGCTTCCTAGCCTGGGATGTGACATCTAATTCTTTATAATAGATGGACCAATAATTTTTGTCATCCATTGTCAAGAAACACAGAAATTAAACTTAAAACTGGCCACACCAACTAAAGTCAGTAATTTCCATTTGTATCTGCATTGCTAAAAGTGTTGGCTGAAGACATTGAGGACACTAAGATCAACGGAAGCCCTCACACTTTTATGTATAGCACACAACTGATGGGAAAAAATGAGTAAGTTAATGCAAGTTTAAAAGTACAACATTTATCCTGCATCAGTTTACCTGCCCACATACACGAGGCTCTAGCAGACTCACACCACTATGCCACACTCAGCTAAACTACTTGTCCGCCCAAAGTCCTTCCAAACTCGCAGCTTACTTGAGAAAGGCAAACAATCTTACGAATTCATTTCCTTTGAGGGGGGAGAGCTGCATAGACTAGAAGTCACTTCGGACTCTTAACTATAGATGAAACATTGTCCAGAGCAAATGTGTACCCTGGAAGGAGATACTGTAATACCTCTTTGAAGTGTTCTGTTACTTTTCGTGGGTTTCAAAAGCAGATATAAACATAAACCAACTACCACTCCCTTCCACTGCCAGTCAGAGATTATCTACCTAAGAAAGCTCTTCCCAGTTAAGCTCACGTATAATCACACATATGGCTGGCATGACTTTTTGGAAGATGCCCTTCCAACACACAAAAAAATAATCCAAATTTCACCACAAACCACATCCACAGTTAAGAAAATCCCTTAGCATGAGTAAAAGATTGAATGTTAAAACAATGCCAAAGTCATTATTACCTTTATTGTTTTTGAATCAGATCAACCTTTTCTCTTTCTTTTCTTTTTTTTAATTATTATTTTTAAAAGAAAACATAAGGAACTTTCAAATATCTTAAAGTCACATCAACAGAACATTATAGGGAGAAAAATCATCCTGTAATATCTGGTAAGCAAGCCATATTGGTTACAACTCCCCCCCCCCCAGAAGAGAACAAGAAGTACATATGCAAAACAAAAAGCAGCTATCTAAAATGCTTGATTGCATGAGCACTAGGTCCAGATTCAAAAGTAAAAGTATTTTTCTGTGACTTACCAGAATTTCTCTTTGACACGAGCTTCAAATTCATGCTGACTACAGTACAGATCACAAGAACCAAGAGAACAAGAGGCTTCATCTTTCACTTTCTGTGACAGCTGAAATGCAAACATAGTATGAAGTCTGAATCACAGCTCTTCACTACAACAAAGCAGCAGCTACAGTTAAACATTTCTCAAAGAACCATTACGGGGCAATGGCTTAATCTAGTGACTTCTGGGTTTATTTTTATGCCGAGGTAGGAAAACATAATGGTTCAAAGTAACTGTCTATGAATAATTTATCTCTGACTATCACACAAAAGGGCTGGGTTTTTTTTAAATGACACTTTGAAAATATTATTTTGCTTAAAAAACCCATAAGACTTAACTGTTTATTTGAAATAGCATGGGTCTAATCTGGCAGATTTTTGTACGTTATTTAAGGGGAAGACCCTGATGGTCATGATTAGTTTTGTCTCATACAAACCGGCCACATGTTTAAAAAAAACAAAAACAACTTCACATTTTTCAGGAAAAGATAAAGAATAGGTTATTCATGCAATTCCTCTTAGCAATCTTCTTTTCCCACTGGTCATCTTATAAAAGCTCCTACAATTAATTAATGCTATTCCAGAGATTTCTCCTATAAAATAAGGTAAAGGCAGGTGAACGAAATTCAGAAATCAATGAATACAGGTCTTGGGATTCTTACTAAAAAGATAAAAGCAGTCTCTCCTGTGAACTTCACTACCTACTTTATATTACATACATTTTAAAAAGAAATAATATTTGTTTAAAATTGTATTTTTAATTTTATATACTTACTGGAACTAAATCTGGTTTTATTTACAAGTACAAGGTCATTCAAGAAAACATAAGAGCAAACTGAGGCTCTTTATCTGTACTTGAAAACAGGTAGAACAAACTTGAACTCAGCAAAGTCCATCTCTCTCTATATATACATATATCTCTAAATGGAAAAGAGAGATGCTTAATTATAAGCTAGAGTCCTCAAATATATGCTTAGCTTGAAGTCACAGGCCTTTAAATGGCTTGATATATTTAGACTCCAGGAATCCATCTCCATATCAGATACAGACTTTAAATCAAGACCCTTATTCTCAGATAAAGAGGGAAGTTATCTAAATCAGTATGAAATTCTTATTTGTGCCAAAAGATTCAGCAAACATTTTATAGCAGTTTCTTTTAAACAAAAAACCACAAAACTACCTGCATTAGTAGTCAAAAAGAAGGCCAACAAAACAGAATCATTTCTTAAATGCTGTACCACATCCGCCTGCCCAGCTTGCTCAGAGGCACCCTCAAACTTTGGGATCAGCCCAGACCCCTGCAGCTCTGAATGTTTGCTCAACACGATAAACCCACAAGAGGGTGTAATGTCCTGCACTTCACTGAAAATTATTCAGTTTAATTTGAGTTTATTACATCAAGTATTCTTCCCTTGCAATTTTACTACCAGCCTACTGTTGTGTGAAGAAAATGTAAGGAACCATGTATAATCTTTTACACAATGGCAATTATGCTGCTATTCAATTATTTCAAAATTACCACTTACAACTGAAGTTTTTCCCCCTCACCTTACCGTACTGCGAGCTATAAAAGGACAGTGGATTTTTCCCCCCCCTGAATTCTATGTTCCCATGGGCACTTATGCCTATTGATTCCCCACATGCTAAAGGAGTTTTCAAGGAATAATACGTGCTGAAGGCTGTCTGACAGTGGTTAATGGCAGAATTAGTATTCATTCTCCCTTAACCTCTCCTTGGAGTACCAAAATCCTGAAACAAGCAAGGCCATCTTGACAAGAGAGCTTAAAAAAAGTAATTGAACTAAATCTTTTGACAGATAATTGTAATGATGATGTTACGCTAGAGTGATTTTCAAGTGTAGCTTTGCAAATTACTTTCTCCACTTCCCTCCCTTCAGTTATTACACTGAGGTATGTAAGTCCTAGGTCTTTTTTCATGTGGGTCCCTCCATCCTCACCCCAAACGCACTATGCTGCATTAAATACACTTAAAAATTCAAAGCAAGTTCTGCCAGCCAACATTCATGCCAGAGATAGGGAAAAATTCTTGGTTCTGTCAGCATTGATAGGTGCTTTGCTTTTTGAAGCCCTGGCCTCACCAAGGCAGGCAGTCTCTGTGCCTGCAAAAATGAGGAAAATACAGCAGGAAAAGGGCAAGAAACTACTCCACTACCCAGTCATTCACAGCCTAGCCCAGAGCCTCAGCTTGTCACACTTGACACAACCCCACTGAAGCTGGCATGAAAATACACATCAGAGTTTGAGGTGTCATCTTCATCACCTTAGACATCCAACTGGAAGAAGGTAGGATCAGTCACACCAGTGTGACCAGTGGGTCAGCCAGTTACTGTCCTGAGACAGCAGACAGCTATAGACAACAAAGCTGTTCAAACTACCGTATCATAGATAACTCTTTTTAAACATACAATTTCACAAAGAATGCAAGGTACAGTATAATATGTATTTCCTCCAGAAGAATGCCAAGCAGCCAGAAGAGGGAAGGTTGTATGTGTCCAGGACAAAGTCACAAAATTTGCTCAGGAGATGATTTCTGGGGCTGAGCCTGCTAAGACTCCCACCATGTCTTCCAGTGGGACCAGTCTCACAGCTCCCTCCTCTGGGCCATTCGCTCACCTATCAGGCAGCGGGATGGACTAGAGACTCAAGACAATCCTGTGCTAGACCTGCTAGCACTTCTGGAAATAAATGAGTGGGAGAGTATCCATGGTCTGATGAAGAACATGAATAAAACTGTGCTAGCCTGCAGAGATATGAGATGGGATAAACCAGTTAACATTCAATACCATTTTTCTATAATCAAGGCCTTTTCCTCCAAGCAGGGCTGATTCTGTCATTTGACAACCTTTCCCCTCACAGGCACTGAGCAGCATCTCCCTGAGGAGCTGCTTACTGTGATGCTGTCAGCTCCAAGCAGCTGTAAGTAGGGGCTCACAGCTTTAACAAGAACGTAGTACTCTACTGGATACACCCTCTCAAGAGGGGGACCACGTTTAGGACCATTCCCAGAAGAGAGAAGGCGGCATCTGTCTTAATAAGGATATAGAAATAGCAATTACAGCTAACTTGCCCAAAATCATCAAGAGGAGGGAAGAGACAGACATAGAATAAAGTGTTTGTTGAGAAGGTTGAAATAATCGCTAAACAAGTTAGTCCAGCCCTTCTTGTGACCTGCCAGGTTGCATTTGTATCGAGATAAGTAGAGGGAGGTTGCTACCATCAGAGGGAGACACGTCAGAGAAGCAAGGCGTGACAACTTTATTTTCAATCATTCCACTGCTAACAAGGCCATCCCTTCCCTCTTTATACCATTTGGTGATACAGACCACAGACTTCAGGCAGCTTTCCCAGTCTGCTGTAAGCACCCAGCAACTACGAGGGGACCAGGCTGTGATGCAGCACAAATTCTGTTCTTCTAACAGAAACCCTGATTCCCATATGCTGCCTAATGCCCTTCACCTGTGTTGACAAACTTAGTTCTTTTTTCTGAGTCCTCAGAAAACAGGGCTTGGGAAATTGTGTCCCATTTTCTTCATGTACTGCTTGCTGTCCTTCCAGCACCCACTTCAGTTCGCATAGCTTCCAAGATTCAAGAGAATTTCAAGTGACAAGGTTAGAAGAAAGTGCTTAGAAACAAGAAGGAAACAGGAGCATTAATATTCTGCACAAAACCCAGCACTGCGATTCCCACGTTCCTGCTTTAAATATAATTTACGTTTGCTCTAATTTCTACCACAAGCTTTGTTTATACAGTGTTCCTTTTTAAGAGAAAGCAAGAAAAGTGGTGCATGTGTGCACTCAGGCACACGTCTGCGCACAGACTGAGATTTGCTGACACACCGTGAGGCTCTGTAGGTTCTGGTTTCTCCACAGAAGCTGCGATGCAGAAGGTGCTCATTAAAAACAGCAGCCCACCTCTTTAGTGATTTCCAGTTGTCAGGTTTTGTTGCTCAGAAATCTCACGGAAATAAATTATGGTTTTCACTCCACATACAAAGGATGGAATGGCAACAGTAATTCTTTCGTTGTCTTTACAGCATGCTAGATGGTGACTTCTGTTCATTTCTTTTCAAACCATTTCCCCACTCCACTTTTTAAGGCTTTGAATTTTAATATGAACTCTCCCTCAGGTCTTCTCTTCTTTTGCCAATACACCACACTTTGAGCTGCTTATTACTGAAAGGTTTTCAGTCTATATAATATGCTGGATAGAAGCAATCCACAATGGGCACCAGTCCCTTTTTATTGATACCTCAAACACAAGCAAAAAAAATATTTAAGATCAGAGATGCATGCTAGTTCAAATAATGTATCTTCAGCTCTGCTTGATACAGGTCATGCAGTGTTCTTTGCTCTGAAATATTCTTTGATGCTCATTGACCAACATTTTGCCTAATTCACTGTGCATCTTCACCATCATAACCAGTCAGTTATGTTGTCTAAACACGCTATGAACATTAATTATACAAGGCATGCGCAATTGGCATTTGTCTTGCTAGATTTGAGCATCCATTAGGCTCAAATTTAGAACTTGCTAATTCTCCTTGTTCAGATGAAATTCTACAATAAATTTTATAGTGAGGTAAACATAGAGGGAACATGGCAATGCTTGCGTTGTGCAAACTGAAAGTAACCAGCAACAATGAGACAACTTCTAAAATATCTGTGATTATTAATGGCTCAACAGTGTCTCTTGTACTGCATGACAGCAATACAAGACCAAGATATTGTCCTTAGGAAGCAAAGGGAATGACAACTAAATACACAGAACACCTGACGAGGTCACAACACCAATCTGTAATGATTCTTCCGAAGGCTGCATGTCTGGGTGTGAAAGAAAAGGAACAAACTGTAAAACTCACAGATCTTTTGTGATATGAAAAGGGTAAACTCAGAATCTTATCAGTTATTTCAGAAGAAATAAATAGCACCACTCCTTTAGTTGTTAATATAGAGGTTTTGCTTGAGAAATTGTAATGCTTCCATTAAAAAGTTAAATGTCTTCCATATGGCAACCATAGAAGATACCAAGAGCAGCATCTTAAAGCTTCAGAAAGTATCTTACAGTATAACAACAAAACAAGAAAGTGGGCTTTAATGCCAAGCAAAAAAAAAAAAAAAAAAAACAACAACCAAAAAACACACACCACAGTGGGTGGCCTCCACACAATAACTTCTCCCATTAATGTTTCTGGCTGCAAGGAGTAGAAGTAATTTTAGTCATGTTAAAGTGGCAGACTCAACACTATGAGCAAACTGCTGTTTTGCCCTTGCCATGGTTTAACCAGGTAGGCAGCTAAAACAACTACACAATTCACTCCCTGCTCCCCGCCTCCACCAGCGGGATGGGAGAGAGATTTGGGGGGGAAGTAAAACTCATGGATTGAGATAAAGACAGTTTAATATGACAGAAAAGGAAGATAATAATAATAAAAGAATATACAAAACAAGTGATGCACAGCACAATTGCTCACCACCTGCAGACCACCGATGCCCAGCTAGTTCCCGAGCTGCAGTCTAAAACCACGGCCAGCTTCCCCCAAGTTACATACTGAGCATGACACCATATGGTATGGAATATCCCTTCGGCCAGTTTGGGTCAGCTGTCCTGACTGTGTCCCCTCCCAGCTTCTTGTGCACCCTCAGCCTACTTACTGGCAGAGCAGTATGAGCCAGAAATGGAAAAATCCCCTGAAATATTCCAAATACAGATAAAGATAGAATACCTGTAGTTCTGTAGATATTCATCACTACTCAAATATTGGCACTCTTCTAAATCTCTACTATGAAAATTCAACAAAAACCTGAGCAGCCCATCTTAACAGATTCATGAACCAGAAGAAGTAGAACTAGTCAGCACTGATTAGCAGATTGAGTACTATCAGCTCACACCACACACTGACCTCTATTCCCTAAGCAACTCACTCACACAGAACTCAAGTTCATTATATCTTCAAATTGGATTTTAAATCCCTGAATCCTACTCCTCCCTTATTGCAGCAACTCCTGCACTTGAAAATGCAGAAAACAACTGTAACGAGGAACAACAAGAACAACAAAGGATCTGGAAAGTTAGCTATTATTTTTTCAGCCTCATGCCCAGCTGCACCATCAATGATGTACTGATTCAGCACTACCCTGGATTCTACAGAGAACTATTGTTCAAGCCTTAACTTTGTAATATTCTAACTATATATCCCAGGATATATGGATATGCTTGTCCAGTATCACAGCTTTTAAATTTGAGCAGTCCAGGCTTTTTACAGACATTCAAAGTGAAATACATGTTGCGGGAGGAGGATTACAGCTGTACTTCAAACCCTCATGGTTTATGAGGTCAACATAATGGATCTATTAATTTATAGCATTTTTTCCCCCCTAGACTAGGAGCTATTAATATTCTACATATATTTACTTCTGCAGATTGTGGTTCAATCAATACAGTATTTCAGGCAACGTGAAGTACCGTAGGCAATGTAAGGCTGTCAGACCCAGAGAGTTTAGGTTTACAGAGTGGGGCTCAGCCTCTTACCACTTTGCAGAAGTACTTAAAAGATTACAGAAAAGCCAGCTGAAGGAGAGAAGAAAACATGAAGACTGTCTACACTTGGGAAGCTGAACATGTACACTAGTACTGGGGAAAGGGAAGTGATTTTAAGAATCAGCTTAAATCAGCCTAGGTCCTAGAGCTGACACAGTTACAGCAAGGCAGTTCCCAAAGCAGAGTAAGCCGCAGCAGTAATCACAGCCACTCGAGGGGAAAGAGGAGCCCAGCCACAGATGACCATGTATGCTTCCCAATGCCAAGAAGGCTGCTGGGCACTGTCCCAGGAGGACAGGCTGCTTCTGGGCTCAGACAAACTGGGAGGCTACTCACTCAGACCCAGCCCAGCCAGCCCACCCTGGGCTGCGGAGAAGCTCTGCTCAGGAAAAAAGGACCCTGAATCCTGCTTTTCAGCTCTTGGCGGGGTGTGTGTGTGTGTGTGTGTAAATAAAAAAGCAAGTTGCCAGTGAGAACTCTTAGGCTTCAGAGTCACTGATAAACCCTTGTAAATTCCAAAAAACCCGTGGCTTCACCTGACTCCGGCTCTTCAGTTGCTGACACCCAAAGCAAACACCACTGCTCAGGTCATGGCCTTTGCCTCCTAAGTGCTTTAGGCAGTCTGGCCAGTGATCAAAGGTCTCCTCTACAGAGCCTCAACCACAAAAGGAGAAGATATTTCAGATTAAGAGAGATGAGAAAAGTCCATTCTCACCCACACCAATTTCAAAACTCACTCATGGCTCTTACATCAATAAGGAAGTCTGTCCAATTCGCAGCAGCCTACGCAAGAGCATTATTAAGCCAAAAGATTAGATGCTTTGCTTCTTTCATACTCATACCAACCTTGCTCCCCAAGCAGCTTTTGCACAAAAGCTATTAAAAATGGAGAGAGAGACAGTTCAAAGAGAGGTCTCAATCCTGAAAGATAGTATATTCCTGCTCTTCCCCCCCACACTGCTTCCCTCGTTCCCCTTGTGTTCCTCAAGGCTCATTACGGAGGTGCTCAGCACAAAACAGAACTAGATTTTAGACTGGGCTGCCATCTGCATGCTGAAACGCTCCCTGCTTTTATAGAGAAACTGCTTTTACAGCATCTTAAAACAGTCGTCTTTTCAGGACCACGTAGAAGATGGACTGCAGTTGTTACAAGTATCAGCCGTATTGACTTTATATCTGCTCCTATATACATTCATACCTCTGCAATATTTATACAATAACAATATTTGCATTATTCATGGAAAACCTGGTCCACATTCACTCCTGCACATTAATGAAACAAGCACCGAGAGAACACAACTCCGTATGCAATGTGTTTAGAATTTCATTCCTTGATCTCATTCAGGGCCACATGCTTCCTTAACTAATATATAATGCTCATAGACGACCAAATTAACAGAAAAAGATGACATACCAGCTGTTACACTTCTTATAAAACACTCTTCCACAGTTTTCCACTTAGAAAACACAGTTCCAGAGAAGCGAGACAGGGCACTTTGCTGTCAGCAAAGGCAAGTTGCTTTCACTGTACTCAGCACCATCTCGTAGTACCTTAAAGTGATAAATATATTCTTGACAAGATTTTTTTTTTCCCCTTACATAACCAGAGGGTAGCCTTTACCTATATGTATTTTGCCAGATTTGTCTGGGTGAAAATAAGAATTTAATTAAGCAAACAAACAAATCTCCCAGAATTTGAGAATCACAAGAAACTGCTTATAGAACATTACTTCCAGATATTTTGTGGAAATCTTATAAAAAAAATTGAGTTTTGCTCTGATGTAGGCCAAAATCAAATTAAAATATGTATTTTGTGTGCCTTTTATGTGCCACCTTATTGCTCTGCCAAATATACATCCTTGTTAATTTAACTGTTACATAAAGCAGTGGGAAGAGGGGTGGAAGGAACTCTCTTCCTGCAGTGCTTTTGGGATGGAAAGGGGCTGGAAAGGAAAGGATTAGCCAAATAGCCCCTGCAGAAGTTTCTAACACAGTCTCTCTCCCACCAGCTTTGTCACTGATCATAACACAACCCTCTGTCCTCCACCAATTCCAATGCGGGGCTTTACCTAGGTCAAGTACCAGATGAGGAAACCCTGACCACCAAAGCTAGCAAAAAGATTCTCATTACTTTCAGCAAGGGCAAGATCTCTTCCCCTTGTCTTCTTTTCAAGGCTGTTAAAAGGAAGATTTATTTTTAGTTGGATAGCCTGAAAAGCAAATGGCCTCTTAAAGTGACTCTTTATTTTGTGGTACACTTTAAATGTTCACTTCCCTTTCCAGCACTAAAGACCTCTGATAAATAGCTCAGACTCACATTGTTTGAGGAAGGCTTAGAAAGGGAGAGCAGACACGGTTTCCCATACAACCTTTCAAGGCTGTTTAATACTTGTTCACGATTTAGCATCCCTTGATATTTTCAGCTTGAGTCTCAGTTTGAAGTGAGAGATTGCTCAGAGCCCAAACGTTTTGGAGAGCAGGAAAAGTCCATACATTATAAATGCTTTATTCGTACTTCTCACTGCAAGTACCAATTCTCAGCCCCTTCCCTCAGATGCACAGGTCAATGCCACCAGCCCCAGCCCTCCCTGGCAGCTTCCCACCTCAGCCAGCAGCGATGACTGGCTGCACAGGGCACAGACATGTTCCTTGGAACTTTTCCTCCACCTCCAGTGCCACAAGGGCATCTCAACCCAGGACATACCAAATTTGGACCAAACAACCTCTCTCTTCCAAGTGCCACACAGCAGACACTGTTCTCTGTAGCTTTAACTGGATAGTTGTAATGTGCACCCTTCGCTCCCCAGGAAACAGCTGCAGACAGTCAGGGAACAAATTACTCTGCCTATGCAAACAAACCAAATCCCTTTACAGACCCATCCCAGCTAGAGAGCCTCACCTGGATGCTCATATCATGTCCAAGGGATACAGGCCTTACATGTTGTCCCCATTTCTTCCCCCTTGCTCTCCAGCAGCCTACTTGCATCTCTGCTGGGCTTCTCACACACACTGCCTCCATACACGAGCTGCCCATTACTTCTGAGGAGAACTGAAGCCAGCAGCTTCCCTACACCTCCAGACACACATATTCTTAAAGCCTCCATGGCTTGAGCTTACCGTACAGTGGCAAGGTACGACACCCATGAGATCCTGAGCCCAGCAAGCATGCTCCTACCTGCCCCTGCTTCCTTACTCCTCTGCAGCCTCCTCTGGGCTTAAGGCTGTGAAGTCCAGCTTCTTCTGAGGCCCAGGCCTCCAGCCTCCATCAAACCAGGAAACCTGCTCCTCCCTCTCCCACACTGCTGGTCCCTGCCTGATCAGAAGTGATCTGTGCCATGAGAACAGCCCTTCTGCTGAGCTCACCTTCTCCCTGACAGCCTATGAATCCCTCCTAACCCTCTCAGGCTCTGCTTTGATCTGACTTCTCTTTGGAGAGTGGCCAGTCCCCCTGACACTGGTTTCCAACAGCTTCGGCTACTGCACTGCTTCAAAGTGCAGCCACTTAGACTGGCAGCCCTGGAGATTAAAAGGCTTTCCATCGCTCCACTCTGCAAGATACAAAACAGTTCTGACAAAGCTGGCTGACACCACATATGCACAGGGGCTCCAGCAATTGTGTGGCATCCACTAAAATTGACTAAGGTTGGCTAAGTGCATTAATGTGGCACACCTGGTCTTTTTTCTTACCTCTTGTGCAAGCAAATCTCCCTCCCTTCTCATTCCCCCTTGTTTTCCTGCTAAAGCATCACCAAACAATTTGAAGACAAACCTCCTATGAGCTTCCAGGTACTGTGAAAGTAAAAGGTCTGCAGCCTTACAAATGGAGAAACCAAAGATTCATCTCTTTCTCTCCTGTGCTCACTTGCAGCCCAAGCAGGGAGGTGAGTATAAGAAAGTCTAACATAAGCTAACATCCCTGCATGTTCCCAACTGAGCAACCTCCCCAGTACCCATGGGCCAGAAGTGCGTGCACACCCGTGCACAGAGGATACATGCTTTCCAACCTCCTTGGTCACTGGCTAGAAAGCTTCAATTCAGAGAAGGAAGGTCTCCCCTCGCAGACTCAGATCTGGAGCATGCTGGAGGTGCAAGCTGCTGCCTAGCAACCCAAGCACTCTGCAGGGAGGTCGGAGCATGCCCCTGTCCTCCCACTGCAAGAGGTCTCCTATGCACAAACACCCGCAGAAGGATGCGATCCTTAGGAATTTCTTGGAAAGCCATCCTGCACATGACCAATTACAACCCCTGCTTAATCACAGACTCACCAAATCCTGAAGCACACTGCCTGTGCCTTGGTGAATTGCCAGAAGTCTTCACTTCTCATGTTTGTTGTGCGTGCATTACAACCCACTGGCTTACGGAGCCCAAACCCCCAAATCCCAGCCTGTCCCTCTGTCTCCTCCTCAGCCACTTGTCTATTGCAAAGCGAGAACTTGACTCACTGTCAGCTTCCTCCCCAGACTTACCTCCTGCCTCGGGTCTGGCATGAGCAAAGCTTTTCAGTCACCGTGTCCTCCTCGAAACTGGCCCACTACCTCCAGAGGGAAGCCCCTTCCCACACACTACACAGAAGCAGGGCAGGAAGTTACCTGCTCTTATAGCCAAGATATCTGGCAGGTATCACAGACCACCAGGCAGCTGCACAGTTTTATTCCTGCTAAGAAATAACATCCCCTTTTAAGCACCACCAGCAAGCATCTGGGGTGAGTGCCTTCCTTGGGCACGAACGCAACCACACTCGCACAATGCCTGGGCACCCTGAAACAGCCCTTCCCTATCACCCTTCCCCGCTCCTGCATAGGCAGCAGCTCACCTCGCCTTGCACCGACCTCTAACAATTTTCTGGAAAACCTCAAAACTACATACACTCTGATGGTAATATCGTAACAGCCACAAACCCACACATGCACTCTAAAAATATGATTTTTTTAAAATAATCATGATAAACCCAAGAAAGTATAAACACTGCAGAGGAGCACGAAAACGTGCCAGTTCCTGCCAGGGTGGATTTTTCCTCACAGTACAAGCCTAAATTTGGGTGTTAACCCAACAGGAGCAGAGGTTGCCCAAAGCACGCAGACCTTACCGTAACTTTGAGATACTGCAGCTTACAGCATTTTCCACCAGAAACTTTAGATTCTTTGAATCTTAGCAGAAACAGCAGTCCACGGACAGACTCTTTAAAAACAGCTGCTTAATCAAGTGCTTGAGAGAGGCTTCATGCCCTTTAGCAAGTTTGCAGCAGACCTCAAACAAAACTTGAGACACCGTATTACCACAAAACTTTTGGAGGCAGCTAGAGAATTCCAAGTCGCCCAACCTTCAGGATACCAGTGCAGCACCTCAGAGCAGCCAAGCCTCAAAAGAATCAGCACCTTTTCAACAGGCTCCACCAAGCTGCAACGTCCCAAAAAACCAAGTCCTGGCGTGGTTTTACTTTAAATCCCCGGCAGTAACACTTTCCCCAGGAAGACCCACGCACGTTCGCGGCGCTGAGTGAGAGCTCCTCGATACTAACCAAGACCTCCCTTCGAGAGAGAAAACTCTTTGGGCGCCTCCACAGCCGCAGGGCCCGATCCGGGGGAACAGCGAAGCCGCCGCGCCGACACGGACGGCTCCAGCCCCACGCAGCCGCTCTTTGAGGAGACCGGCGGCCACGGCGAGACGCGACCCGCACGGCGGCGGGGCGGCCCCCGCAGGGCGCGGGGGAGGCCGCCTGACCGGGACGGAGAGCCGGAGCTGCGGGGGGGTCCGTGCTGAGAGTCCCTGGGAAGCGCCCCGGCAGCAGCGGGTCCCACGGGCTCCCTCCGCCCGCCCCGGCTCCGCGCGATACCGCCGGGGCTGAGGGAGGGACACGGCAGCAGCCCCTCAGCCCCGTCCCGCGCACGGCGGGGGCGGCACCGAGGGGATACTCGTTACACCCGAACTTTTTTTTTTTTTTTTTAGGGGAGGATTTTTTTTTTTTTTTGAGCTCTGTAGAGTANCAGCGAGACGCCGCAGCGCCCCCTGGCGGCCGCGCCACGCCGCTGCCCGCCCAACTCCCCGGCCCAGCCGGGCCCCGGGGCCTCCCCACCGCCCCGCACCGGCGGCGAGCGCTACGCCTCCGGCCCCCGCCGGCCCCGCTCTGCACCGGGCCCCAGGGTGGCAAAACGCCATCCCCGTAAAGCCCAGCTGGGGAAGGGGCCGTGGGCACCAGCAAAGGACCCGCAGGGCCCCGCACGTTGGCCTGCGGCCAAGAACCATCCCGAGGAACAGAGGGAGCGTCCGCGAAGGGCTGCAGAAGCACGAGGAGGAGTCGGTACCTTCAACCCCGGTCTTGCAAGGCTCAGATCAGACAAGGCAGCACTGAACCAGCCCTGAGCCCGTACCAGCGTGCTGGGGCCAGAACACACCTCCTGGAGCACAACCCCAACTCCCGCTCCTCCAACAACCCTCCGAGGCTGCTCCGGCCTCGGGCTGCCTGCCCAGCTTGCGTCAGCCTAATTTCAGTGGGGACAGGTGTAGCTCATCCCAGGGGTTACAACACTCGCACTAAACTAGGAGAAGCCGCTTTCAAACCGTACATTTTTGTACTATCATTAGCACCAATTTAACCAGACTGCCTTCAACTGGACTGGGTTAAGTTTCTCTTCCCTAACTCTGCTTCTGACGTGGCACATCCATGCTTTCTACAGCATGGTAGTGTTATTTTTAGTTTCCCTGTGCTGCTTTTTATTCACTTTTAAATATCTTAGAATAGCTACATGCCAAATACAATGTACTCCTGCATTTTGCTCAGATTCATAGGAGGACCCTGTTTTGTTAGGCAACTGCGATACAGGCAGAAAAATCATGGGCCAAATTTCTGTAAGTGCGTTTCACGCTCATGTAAGCAATGTGACTTTACAGTGCCGTTGGTTGGACTGACTTGTGCTGCGTCACAGTGTACCATCGTCACTCCTGCACGTGACCCCTGCAAGGCTGCAAACACCAAACAACGCAGCGTCGAGAAGCTCATAACCTAAACAGGTGAGCAGCGTCTAGCCACTCACAGGGAAACACCTTCCTCAGGAGACCCTCACCATAGACGTTAGTGTCCCCTCAGCATCCTCCCACCAAGCCAGGGCAGGTGAGAAGAGCCAGGTTCTGCTCAGTCACACATGGCCCACCTCAGCTACGCATCAGTGTCAGCATCTTTGCAATTACTGATGTCAAAGCCAAGAAAAGACTTGGCTCAGCTTTCAGGTCTTTATCGCGTATGCAGAGCTGACAATTATAAACATTGTCTCGTTACCTATGAACAAAGCAAATCTGAACTAGAAGTCACACAGGGACAACAAAAGTAGCAGCATTTTTTGTCATTTCTCTGAGTGTAACCATCTTTTAAAACCTCTTTTTTCTTGAGGAGGTGCTGGGGACGAACAGCGTACGGACGCTTTGTTCTGCAAGGTGAGGCCAAGATCAACCAAATGCGACGACTTTTCACAGTCCCAGCGATGGGGAAGGCTCAGGCACACACAAGGTATTCTTACATACAAGTGAGCAAAACTATTGTAGTGCAGGAATGTGACAAAACCCAATAAACTAGCCTATTTTTACTGTCTGTATAAATCTTTTAACTAATTAGAAAGAATCAATATGTTGCCAGGAGACCTTGCTTCTCTGTGTGACACAGACTTCTTCACCAAGATGCTAATACCTTTGCTGCAATTTATAACCTCTGACACTTCAGCTACTCTTTCATTTCTCTTGGCATGATTACAGTGTAAAAGTGCTATTTTGTAAATTATTTATCAAGTCACTTACTAAAGTCACTTCTTAGCTGAATTAAAAGATTAAAAGCATAGAAATAAAACATCCCATGGACTTTGAAATATACAGTTAGGTGAAGCTGTATTTAATGATACCTTGGATTTATATTTGAACTTTAAATGAATAAAGCAGTATCATTAGACATTCTTCAGCATTTTATAATAAGTCAAAACCCCTTAATTATTATGCTATATTATATGAATATATACATTATTCATAAAAAAAAAGAGGGGAATATACCAATGACTGATTTTTTTTTTTTTTTAAAGTAATTTTGTTTCCCTTATTCTGATCTCATTTCAGCCCATTGTGGAAAATAATCCATTTTGCAGACAAGAGTAATATGATATACAGCTGTCGGTCTTTAGGTAGGCTCAGTAGGAATGGAAAGAGGAACGTGATATTAATGGAGTTGAATACAGAGCAGAAGATAGCAGCCTTCAGAGGAACTGTAGGAACAGCCTGCCATGTACCAAGCCTCGCACTAATTTCTGATGTACCACTAAAGAAGTAACGAGACCTGTTTTGGCCTTTGTTTCTGACCTTCTTTATTTATTTTTTTTAATACATGTGATAAAGCAGGATAAGGGCCCCAGCTAAGACATCCCAGGTGTGCTGTGTGTTGTAGACACACACAGAAAGAACAGAGAATAATGCAGTTGACACTCGTAAAAATGGGACAGAGAGAAATTATTCACACCGTCATGCCTGTCCATACTAGGAAGGGATGTCCAAAGAGACTGATGAACTTGGGCAATGTCAAGCAGTAAGTCTGTGGAGAGCCAGGAGCCAAATGCATCACCTCAAATCCCATTTAGTTCTCCAATCCTTGATTTGTTAAATCACTGCATTCTTTCTGCTAACCAAATTATTCCATGATCAGGTATTCTGGGGTTTTAATCCAATGCCAGAGAATTCAGTGAAAAAGACTCTTTTCCACTGACTTCAGTTAGCTTTGGAAGAGTCCCCAGATACACTTTCTTAATCAATTTTAATCAATCTATATGTGGATTCACCCACATTCCTTACAATTAAATTGTGGCCAAACATCCTCTTCTGACTGCCATCAGCAGAGGATGTTCTCCCAGCTGCTTTTTTCTCACCTACCAAAGATCGATGGGTCTGCCCGTTGAGTGCCTTGCACTCTTGTCCTCCTTCAGTCAAATAAGATAGGTTTGTTTTGACTTTAAATAGCAGAAATTAAAGAGCTCCCACCAGAGCAGCTTGCTTGGCAGAGCTGGGGTACAAAGTGAGCAGCCTCCAGCAGGAATAGGGTAATTTGGGGGGCGTAAATTGCCCTAATAAACCCTACCACTAAGGCAGCTAGTTCCAGAAGGGGCCATCATCCATGTCTGTGATCAAGAGACCCCCAGTCTTGCCGTGAACCTCTGCTTCTGAATCCACACGATTCTCACATCTTTCTTACCTGAATGGGAAGATGACAAGATGAGAGAATTTACAGCTGTGTAAAGTTCCATTTATTGACTTTATGTCTAGTCTTTTGTATATAGCAGCACAGGTTCAGGTCTGATCTTTGGGAAATATGTCCACACGTGGAAACTGTGTCTGTGTGTGTGTGTGTGCGCTCCTGCTCAGAAGAGACCCTGCAATGACCACCATAAGCAAGAGGAAAGGTTGAAACTTAAGTCCATCCCTCCAAAAACACCGTCAACCTTTCCCAGCAAGTAATTTCAGCAGTGATGCAAAGCTGGTAGACGACTCCACTGCAGCCAGGCACAAGCATCCAGCCTCCCTAAGACCAGCGCTGCAAACCTGCAGATGCTGCAGGGCATCACCCATCCCCAATGCGGCATCCACCATCTCCAGCCCCACTGCATCCTGCTGCCCAGGACCCCGCACTCTCCATGGGCTGCTCTGCCAGCAGCACCCACATTGCTGGAGCAGAGAGAGGCGGAAGCGCTGATCCACAAGGATGTGAGATGCTGATGCTGCAACAGCAGAGCACGGAAGGGAGCTCATCACAGAGAGACTTGGCAGGGCTGCATTTACACGGGACAAAAGCCAAAGCAAAGAGAGCCTGTTGTGAAAGGAATGAGGAGGACATCGGCGGCCGGATAAGACCAGATGAAGGATTAGCTACAGGAAGGAATAAACTGACAAGGAGAGAATCCTGCCTGGCTGGTAGCAGCCATGATTCTGATCACCGCTTGTCAGGAGATAAACACAGAGCTGCATAGTAACATATTTCCAGTTCAGCTCTGCAAAGAAGGAGTTTAATAGGGTGCCAATTCCCTTCAGTTGGAGGGACTCGCACAATAATGTCACTGCTGTTGACTGAAGTTGCACACAGACAGTATAAAGCAGCAGTAAATGCCAAGATTTCAAAAACCATTTTGCATCTGACATTCTCCTGGGTTATTTCAAGTGAAAGATAAATTCACTATCTTCCAAGCAGTAATCTTATTTGATACCAACAACATACACAAGTAGTTAAGTTTGGAATTGGGTAACTTTCTCGCTTTTATGCTTGAAAGCTGAAGATAAAATTATTAAGCATTTTGCATGTGCACAGTGTAAGAGGAGTGACTGCCCTGCATAAGTATATGGATTGGAAAATAAGAATTCCCTTCCTCAAAGAATAACACAACAGGCTTACAGCAGAGGTAACATCTTCATGCAGCAGGCATTATATTTTTGTAAAAGAGTAAAAAGATACAGCATATTGACTATTTACTTGTCTCTCTTGACTGGTCAACAGCAAAAATGGAAGCACTGTTTGGGATTAATTAAAATCAGACACAAATCCTAACTTTGCCTTAATCCAGCAAACAGCTACAAAGCTTGTTAGGGAAACTGCTCAAATGGAGAGTTTTATTTCATGTGCAGAATACTTTGTAGAGCGGGAATGTAAAAATCCACTAACAGATAGTGGAAATATGCTTCCATTTCCCGTTGGGAATTTCTCAGACAAGACTAAGACAAATGCTGCCTTTGGCTGTTTATTTCACTTTTTGGTGCGAGAGCCAATAATCAGCTGAAAAAGATGGGGAGGGAGGAGGGTGTGAAGGAGTAAAAATAATTAGCACACACAAACACGCAAACTCTCGTACTGGTAATTTCTGTCCCCTGGATGGGATGTACACAAACAATCGATCCAGCAGTTCTGAGACCTCTGGTGAGCACCAAAAACAACTAAAGCAGATCAGCTCCTAATAATAGAAAAGTCCTCCATCAGCCCCTCATTTATCCTCCCTTCACCTCCTTTCAGCTGTGCAGTATCTACCAGCAAAACTGTGGTTGGCAGAGACACAGAGACAAAAGAGTAAATGCAAGTTGTGCTTCTTCTAACCTCTTGTGAGATTTAGAGAAGCTAATCAACGGTGGATTCACTTGTATTCCACAGATCATTTTTGTTTGGCAGTATCTAATCATAATTGCAGAAATCCCACTGCAATACAGAGTTTGGCAAACTCATCTTGGAACAGCTCATTTGGTGCAAACTTAGATTATATTTTAACTTCAATGATAAGAAATTACTGAGAGGATGACAAGCATAGTTAGTTTTAGATGCCACAAGCTGAGGAAAAAGAGGTAAGTTACCTAAAACGATCTCATCATATTTTGTAACTTTGTCCTCATAAAATGCAAATTTCTGCAAGTGGATGGTTTGAAAAACCTAGTTAAAAAGTAGAAGGAAATAAAACCTAGAAATCAACAAATACTGATGTTGATCTTCAATGTTTTTGTATTACAGATTCCTTTTCCCCTCTCCAGTTTTTGCTGGTACTTTCTAGAAAAGAAGAAATTAATGCAGCACCCTGTTTATTTCTTTGTGTTTGTGGCAAACAACAGAAGTTTTAAATCTGGTTGTAAAAATCGTCCTATTTTGCATTTCTGTTCTGCTCAGATTATCATATTTCAGGCCACAGAACAGAGCAAATCATAACAATGAAGGGAAAGGTACAACAAATGGTCTGAAACTCTGGACTGATGGTAAACTGCAAATTACTTTTCTGGGCAGAAGCTACACATATTTGGGGTAGCTTAGATTTAGTTGAATAATGGATTTTCCAGGTCAGTTGGCAAAAGGAAAAGAAAAATGTTGTTTCAGATGAAAATGAAATGGAGTTTCAGGGCAGGCAAGAAATGTGGTAAAAATCATAATAATCAACTTTAAGTTTTGTTTCATATCCTTGCTCACAGATAGATAAATCGTGTATTAAACCTACATACCTGGAGCATACTGTTAAACAAGTGTCTCTTTTTCAAGTTGACCAGCACCATTACTAAAACGTAAAGCTCAAGGTTAAATTCTAGAGTCTGATTCTGTTGCTTCCCAAAAAGATAACTGGGCTTCAACTCAAGCAGAAGCACTGGGCTAGCCTGACATGCAGAAAAGGAGAATGTCACTGTTCCCACTTATGTCTGCACAAAAGTCCTCCCTGGCTCTGCACACTCACACGCTGCAGTCACCGACAGGCCTGCCAGAGAGTGTAAAAAGAGCCAAGCGTGTTAAATGACCCACGCTGCAAAGCCGCAGCAGCACAGCTCCCAGCTAGGGTAGCCCGCGCCAAGCTCCAGGTGAGGAGGGTTGGAGAGGGGAGCTGCAGGGCTCTGGCTGGGCTCCTCTGAGCACAGCCCTCAGAGGCCAGAGCCATGGCAAAGACACGCACGTGCCAAGACCCTTTCTCAAGCCCTCGCTTCACCTCGAGGGCAAACATAAGCATAAAGATCCTCTAGCTTTTAGGCAACATAGTATTTGGCAGAAAAGAGGTTCCTTCCTTTTTGTGAGGTGTACATACATGAAATACATTTGGCAAGAAAAAGGTACTCCATACTTACACACCTGCACATGCACCCGCTCACCTGGCAGGCTGCTCCAGCGTGACCTGTTCAAGTAGTCTTCTAATTTATCACATCAGTAATTCAATTCTGATGTCAATATTTCAAGGTCTCTTTAAGCATCACTGACCATATCCTATGAATGAGATGAGGGGAAAAAAGAAAAAAAAAAGCAGTCAAACATATTGGTAGCAGTCAACAAAGCAAAGATAAGCTAAAATACTTCTTCCAGCCTTACCTGTTTTAATGCCTGGTAATAAACACTTTTCAGGACATTTGTTTTCAGGCTTTGTCATCCTCTGCTGTCCATGCATTCTAAGGCGTTGAATTCCCCTCTCCCAGTACACCTGCCAAGGAAACGTTTCTGGAAATAAAGGGCTATGATTTAATCTCAGATTCAAAGAGTAAACAGCGGCTTTAGATACAGCATTTGGGTTTTTTTCACTATGCCTAAGCCAGTCCTGCCCTCCAAGCTGTCAGTCAATTCATTTCCTCAAAAGCAATGAGTGATATCAAAGACAAAAAAACCAGAACAAGTCAGTGGAACTGGAACTAACGGCTTCAAAAACACCTTTGATTGCCAATGCTTTTGGCTTGTGATAACACAGTAATATTCTAAAACTGGCTTGAATTTCTGTAAGAAGCTGTTTAGTGTATTTCAGACTTGAAGGTTTCTTACCTATGTAAAAATGCCAGTACTTGGAAATATCTAACACACTAGAGTTACATGCTGTCTTAAAGGAAACAGAACATGCATGCTGAAACTACCTGCTTAATTTCTATTTTGAGTATTAATATTCCCTGGCAGAAAACAGGCAGAAGACAAGCGCATAGGTATGTCTGCTCCACACAGTCACGTACTGCTTGTGCTCTCCAGCCTCCACCTCCAGCAAACCTCCATCAAACTGCTTAGGGCCAGAGGCACCTCTTGTACTTCCAAAATAAAGAAGCCACTATTTGGAAATCAACGTCCACAACCAGTCACCTGAACAGAGCAGACATGTCAGTTTTCCTGGAATTTCAATAGCCACAGCTTTAGAACAGGCTCACCAGAGACAGTTTTAGCTTAAGTAGCAAAATCACAGCATTGACTTCAAGTGCTTCATAAGACCCAGAGAAAACTCCCTTTGCAGTGTAAACCCTTTGGTCTGAAACCTTCTGAGAGGGGGGACACATCCCAAGACTCAAGAAAAGGGCAGGGGGTGGGAAACAGGGAGCTCTTTGCTGAGCTAGGGAACAGCATGAAGAGGAGTCAAAGCAGCTGAGTGAAATGGTGGGGTGATGGGGACATAATAAAAACAGCTGAAAAGTGGAGCACAGACTTGATCAAACACCAAACTTTGCAAACACCAAGGGAAACACAGAGAGTGTGTCTGGGGGGCAGATAGGAACAGGGGCAGGAAAAGGGTTATAGGAAGCATCATAATTTTACTAGAGGTGTTGTGAGGAAGACTCCGTTTAAAAACTACTGCAACAATACATGTCAGAGCAAAAGTCTGACTTGAAAGCTACAGAGCATTGATTGACAGCTTTCTGAAGCACATTTCAAGTCCAGCTCCCTTCCTAATCCTTGTGTTAAATCCCTGGACTCAATGCTTCAGAATGGCAACGCTTTGCCTATTGAGGGCACCCTGGAGGTCGCTGTCATTTCTCCATTCCTGAGAGAGGGACAAAGACGGTGTCATGGTCTCTGCAGGGATCTGAGATCACTGAATCATGTCCTCTCTGGAGTAATCAGAACCAGGAGAAATATCCAAAATAACACTTACTACAGTGAAAAGGGAAGACAATACTTAAGCAGTCCTCAAATTTACAGGAGTGACTTTTCCACTGCTCCTCTGATAGAGCTTACCATTCCTTCCTCTGCCTTACTGTCACCGCAAATCTGGCACAACTCAGACACCAGAAGTAATCCACTAAGGGTGATGAATGCAATATACAATCTTTTCAAAAGTTCTCAGATCAAGGTTTCTTAAAAATAAAAATTGTTAGAGGAAGAATCAATGTTCAAGGGCAGTCAATCAGATGTCTGAATTATGTTCTGCCTTCAAAATACACAGTGGATAACAGTTTTTAAATGGTCCCTGTAAAAGCTACTATGTGTACTGTACCTTGACATTAAGTCCACAGTAAAGTACTTACCTTCAGGATTCTCCCCATTTATAGGTCTTTTATTCTGCTTCAAACTAAACAGAGCAGCTGCTCCAGAATGTAAAATAAAAAAAAAAAAAAAAAAAAAAAGCAAAGCTATGATTTACTGCCAGACTCCCAGTGAGCAAAAGGGCACATACCCATCACCGCAGGCAAGTAACAAGTAAGCCAAAGAAAAATGATTCAGAGCAACAGAGGGAAGGAGAGGAGGAAGAGGGTGTGGGCTGGGCAGGGAGTTAGTATACGACAGCTCATTAATGTCAGGGTGTACAAGACCAGTCTGACATCAGGGAGGTTGTTACAAGATTGCGATGGGATTACAGGGTATATATACAGAAAAAAGAGGCCATTAGCTTCAAAGAACCATTTATTTATCCCTTTTGGTAAAAAGCAGTGGGCCTCAAGCTCACAAAGCGCGTATGTGCATGCTCGGCTTTGTCTGTCTGTGGATCCAGACCAAAGTGTCAGAGCCTGCTGGCTCTGCCAGGAGGGAGCAAGGTCTCCTCCATAGGTGATACCCCTCCCTCCCTACAGGCTCTTCACGCAGACACCGGTGACCAAGAGCAGGCTACTCAGTTACAACAGCCAGGATGCTTAAAACAGCACTTGATCCTGCACAAACTGGGAAGGACAGACCAAGTATCTCCTGTCACTTCCAGGGGCAGCAGAATACCTTGGGGATATTCATCCAGCTTGGTGTCCTTGCTGCAACAGAATAACCCCCAAAACCAGCACAACTTTCTTCTAGTTCCAAAGATTTTCCTTATGAGTGCCTCGGGACTTACATCAGAGCTCAATTTTCACTGACCCATTCCTTTATGAAATTCTCCGCTTACCTGCCGTCCTGCACACCCCGAGGTGGGGCTATTCCCTCTCCTCTCTTGTCATTTCTGGGCAGGCTGAAAACAGTTTCCTTTTCACTGTTACATTAAGATCTCTTCAATTTCTTCTTAGGAAGTTCACTCTTGGCAGATTCTTCAGTTCTTGGCTGAATCTGACAGCTGATCACCAGCCCATTTTGAATATGTGGCCACTGCAGAGCTGGGCCATTTCTGAATAAAATTGTCTCTGGGGACTACGGAGAACCCTTAACAAATAGCAATACCTTTAGGTCGTAGCTGTGCTGCCGTAGGTCAGAAGCAACTATTCAGGTTAGGGTTCACACCTTGGGTATTTATAAAAGTAAAGATTTGAGCCACTAGGTCAGCAGTGAACAAAGGAGGAAAAAAGAAATCTGACTACAGAAAAGCATCCAGGAGCCACATCAACGCAGCCGTGAGCCCGGCTCAGGCAGGGAGTGAAATTCCTGGAGCACCATTTGACGCTGCCCAGGGCCAATGCTGCAGCTTCACAATGTCCTATGGATGTGCATTCGCCTTCCAGCACATCCAGCCTACAGCAAACCCGAAGGACATGAAGGCTGCTGAGGGTAGGGGCCTCTCCAGTTACTCCTACCAGCCTCTTCCAGTGCAACTTGTTTGCCCTCTGCTCACTGTCCAGCCCAAGCCGAGATGGCTACAAACGCTGCTGTGCCCTTGCTCTGGAGACATCTTCTCCAATGCTGTGAAGGAAAGCAAATTTGGCCCCTTAGTATGTCATCTCATGTTTTTCAGTAGGAAATTTCGATTGCATGTATCTAATTAATGGAAAACAGGGGTAAACAAGCAGATTGCTTACTTCAATTATGTGCATAGTGCCTGCAGGGTTACCATTTAAAAATCACAAAAAAAACAGTAAAATGGATAAAAAGATGCAGATGGGAGTATGCAATCCGCAGCTTACCTTGATGACGACTAAAAACACCTCTCTGCCAAGAGTGAAAAGAGGGAGGTTATTCTTGGCCAATGAGTATAATCCAAAATTTTTCAGCCATCTGTAAATAATATTTACCTGGAGCAGCTTTACATAATTAAATGTCTTCTTTATGAGTGTTGCACAGACCCATCTGCGTAGAGAGGGAATAACTCGCTCAAAATAAAGACAGAGAAGGAAAGAAATCAGAAGCTCTCCATTAATTTATTTAAATGTGTCCCAGAGGCAATTTCTCCAGAATCCCCCAAATTCCATGAAGTCAAGCATCTGCTTTCCTTGCAGCTTAACTTACTGAAAGAAGCATTACCTGGACAAACAATCCTCTCTCTAAGCAGCTTAACAAGTTTGTGTAAATGTTTGAGCTGCTGTAAAGAGGCAAGAAAGTCATTCCCTATCCTATTTAGAAAGGTAAACAATGTTCTTGTTATTTTGAGTCCTTTAACTATTTGCGCTACCCGATGGATTAGATGAATACTCTATGGGATGGCTATTTGGGTGACATGACTCATGTTTAAAACTGGGAGTGAAAAGTAGTTTCCAACACAGTGATTTTAATAATTAGATGCAAACCCAAGTCCTTTGAATGACTTGATTTGTATTTAGTAAGTATGTTAGTGAGACTGATGATCAAAATTCATTGTTCAGCTGCATTTGAAAATCTAAATGGCCAACAATGCCAGCACACTGAATTCTCCTGCTGGTCCTCTGTGTAAACTAGCTGATTGTAAAACAAACACCAGAGCTATTTCTGTTGCCTTCTGTATTTGAATAGACGCTCGTGTTCAGTACTAAGCAGGATTGGTTGAGATACTTGGCATTTCACCTTCCTCTTCTTCATCTGGTTCTTGTTTTATTTTCCTAAGCCCCTGAGGGAATATTCCTCCCTTACAAGAGAAAAAAAAAAAAAAAGCTACAAAACTTACAATAACTTTCTGTTCAAAGGTCTTTATGGGACTGAAGTAGTCTCATTGACCAAAATTTAGCTCTACAATAGCTTTAGAAATGAGCACTCCACTAGTATTGCAGCTACAGCTCCTCACTCAAAATAAACTGGAGGATCAGTTTATTTACAGGTTTATACACGGATTTCAGTGATTGCATCAGAAATCTCCAGAGACAGATAGGATTCAGTTTTATTGCATCCATCCAAACCCTGTCTGAGAAAATAAACTTTTTACCTTATGAGGTGCCCAGGCATTCCTGTGAAGCTGTGCAGTGATCAGTGATCATCACCTCAGATTTAATTGTATTAATGGGATTCACGAAACTAAATAAACTGCTAGCTTACAGTGAATATCTATGGATCATTATTTGCATCTTCTCAGCCACAAAGGTGTTACGTGACTGGAAATAATTTAGTACCAAGCACTCCAGGGAAAAAAATCACCAGATGTGTTAATGGTTCTGATCCTCCGCATAAGATGCACCCCAGAAAGAAGATTTAGGAATAAGCTTTATGCAACATATGGTCAAGATATAGAGCCTGTCTTCTTCCATACTAGCTGGTGTTTTAGTGACACGACAGATATGAGACCAGCGACTTTTAAGAAGTAAGCAGCTCGCACCAAGCTACAGATGTCAAAAATTGCCCGGACAGGACCAGATTCCTGCCATCCACCAAGCACAGCCCGGCCCACTGTCATACAGACTCCCCAGGGGTTGCAGACGCTACAGGAATGTAAATTGCTTAGGACCACAGGATAATTCAGGCTAGAAATTACTTCAGGAGGTCTCTAGTTCAACCCCCTACTCAAAGCACGGTCAGCCATGAGATCAGACCAGTCTACCTGGGGCTTTCAAGTTCCCATTGGGTCTTGAAAACCTCTAAGGACAGAGTGGACAACCTCCCTGGGCCCTTGTTTCACAGCTTCACCGTCTTCATGGGGGAAAAAAGCTTCCTTTATATCCACTCTTATTTGAAGTTATGCCCACTGTCTTTCATCCTTCCACCACACACCACTGTGAAGAATCTGGCTCTGCCTCCTTGATGCTTCCTCATAGGTATGAGAGGCTGCTACTGGGTCTCCCCAAAGCCATCTCTTGTCAGGTTGAACAAACCTGCCTCCTTCAGCCTTTCACTACAGGGCAAGTGCTCCAGCTCCCAGCCATCTGGGGACCCTCTGCTAAACTCACTACAGTTTATTGACATCTTTCTTGAATTGGACGGCCCAAAACTGGACACAGTATTCAAAATGCCATCCAAGAAGGCCTAAGAAGAAAAAGATAATCACTTCCCTCAAACTACTGGCCATGCTCCTGACAAATCAGATCCTCCATGTTTAAGACGACAGCCATCAATTCTGTTTTTCAGTGCAGTGAGGAATTGCCTACATTATCAAACATCAAAAGTACCATTAGAAATGGCCAGATTCAGAGCTCAGTTGCATTGCTGGAGTGCTACTGATACAGGAGGGCTTTGCATCAGACTGTAGTCCAGACTTGCCAACAGTGGCAGTCCAAAGTGGAATGTTCACAATATCCCACATGGGACATAACGAACGCATGCAGCACCATTATCTGCACTACGGAGTTGCTTAACATGCACAGTGGCCATCTGTCCAGATGTCTCATGTCTGGTAGTCCATGTTGATAATCATCACCCAAATTAATAGGCCAAAAGAAAGCAACAGTTTTTGTCTGCCTGAATGAATACACCTGGTAGGCCTTGGTAACTATTGAGTGGAGTCAGTGCTAATGTAACCAAAATCAGTCTAGCCCTGGGTTTGTAGGAGTCAATGCAAACTGCATCAAGTAGCTCGACCTACTTTTCTCCAGCTATATGGAATTCATCCTTACTCTGCCAAGTTAGCACTAAACCTACCCAATTCTCTCAGGCTCCAGAGTTGCAGGTACGACTCAGTGCCATAAGATAACTAAATCATATGCATGACTGAATAATATGAAGCATGCAAAAGAGATGTAATCAATTTTAGAACAAAGTAAAATCTGCAGTCATTTATCCTACTTCCACTAATATCTAAAGATAAATAATGTCATGCATTAAATATTTCCATCACTTCTGTTCCAGTGGTGAGAATCTTCTAGCAAGTACTAGAAAGCAAAAATAAACATCAAGTGCAACAACAATCATAAAAGAAAAAAAAAACAAACACCAACACCCCCCCAGACACACACACCTAGTACAGTACGTTTGCATTCAGTACAGATTTTCAGTTGTCTCCCTTTCCAACAGGGGAAAGGGTGAGTTTTTGCAACTCCATCAAGTGAGCAGAACTAAAGGAAAGGCAGGTTCTTTTTTGCCTGAGGAATCAGGATTTCATCATCTATATCCCAAATACAAAGTCAAATATGCTCTCCATTACATAGGCACAATCTCCTCTGATTGAGAGTAAAACACTTGCTATATCAGAACCAAACAGGGAACTTGCTTTCTTAAGCTAGCTGATTCCAAGGAAAGTATAAAAAACAACTGTGAATTCAGTATTTCTGATCCTACACAGTCATTTCAGAGCACATAGTTTAACAAGCCTCATCAACTTTTACCCTGCTTAGCACCTCTTAGCAGCCATAAGGGAAAGACATATAGCTTTGAAAGCTAAATGTTGTTCTTGGTATAGTCTTCATTTTATATTTTATAAGATTTTTGAATGCAGTTGCTTGCTTCTGCTTCTGAAGCACAGCCTCCTCTGATTTCTAGCTAAAACATGAAGTTAAATTGCTTTTAAATGAACTGAATAGATTTAATAAGGGTGGCATGTAAAATCCTCACCAGTTCTGTATCTAAGTGTATCTCATAACAACACAGGATCTTGTGGAATTGAGATCTACAGGTTAAGTTATGCACAGTATAAAAAGAACTCATTTATCCATTTCAAGCTTGTCACCTTTGAGTTTCATTGAGCATCCCTTCTGTATACTGCAAACACACAGTGAGTATTAACTCTGCTGACCCTCTCTGTGCCATTCATTATTATATTTCCTTCTGTCACACCCCTGTTTATTAGTGTGCTCTTAGAATTAAATGGGTTTTATCTTGCATAATATTGTCTCAAATTAAAGTCCTCTTATGCCTGTAATTATTTCAGCTGCCCTTTTTGGCCCCCTTTCTCTTCCAGCTCTAGCCATATTTGAAAGGAGAAGATGATTTTGCATCCATTTCTCCAGCTGCAAAGGAGCAGTGATAAGGAGGCCTGAAACAGGAATATAGTAAGCAAGGAGGCTCCCGTGTTATTAATATTTATTTCATGTTGGTATCTAGAGGCATCGGCCGAGCCAGAGTCCTACTGTGATAAGCTACACAGCCATGTAGTACATGACAGTCCTTGCTCAAAGAACTGCATCATGAGGGATATAGGGATCTCAGAGAGGGAGAATTCGTATTGCAAGTTTATTTGTCTAATGCAAACTCATTGCCTTTCAACTTCCCAGCAGCTGCAGCCTGCGCTCAGTGAGAGTGTGGTGCATGTTTGATAATGGAGAGCACTTACATTTCATCCCCCACAAAGGGAGCTGGTCCCTGCTGTCACAGATCCCCATGCAACCTTTACCACGAAGCTACAAACAAACCCTTCACAGCATCTACATCTGCACATGGTCAAAAAACAGCACTAGACCATCACATACCAAAGAACTACAGTGCTGGCAGTAGTGAGGGGAAGAAAAGCTTAGGAGTCCAGGGAGAAACCTGCCTGCTGAGCAGTCATGGAGAAGACAAGCACAGATCCCATACTCACATGTAACAGTCACTTTAATGCAGGAAGCATTTCAGTGACCAAAATCACTTCAGTGCAGGCCCTGGGGAGAACGTATTAGGTATTAAATGGCCTGTTTCCAGAAAATGCAAGTGCCCATACTGGTGATGTCAGGAAGAGAACATTTCAGAAGCATCAAGCAGATAAATAAAAAGTCTAAGTCTCTCTTAGGTGAAAAACAAAGCACCTAAATGACTGGGACACAACAGCCTGCTCCTCACAACCTCTGCTGCTTTCTGCTCATACCAGCTGTATGGGAGTGCCAGGACAAGCTACTTCAGTGCCTGAGCTCATCCCTCTCCTCCCACCCGGCAGACAGTTCCTGCTCTGCATCCTCCCAGCCACCTTCTCCTAAACAAACCCCTGTGCCCTGTGCCGCAGGGGCTAGTATCTGCTCACCTCGCTGCTCTAAGCTGGAGAGTCTGCGAGAGCCCCTGGAAGTGGATAGGTATACTTGTGTGCCTGCATTCCTCTGCTGGGAACAGATTGCTGTGAAACGGCCCTGCTACCATAGGAAAAGGCAGGATGTTTGCTGTATAGGCATAAAGGTGGCTCTACAACAACTCTGCTCACCGTGTACATGACCTTTTCAGCAGAGGAAACAGGGCAAAGTCAAAAGGAGCACTTGGAAGTAGACAAACAGCTTCACCAGTGAACATCCAGTCCAGGAGAACATAAAAGCAGCCAGAGTAAAAGAGCAAAAGCAGCGATGGAGGAGCTCCTTGTAGTATTAGAGGACAGCAGCCCTTGATTGTTTTTCTTTTATTAAGGACATAGTATTAGTATTAGTTACTTTATCCAAGATGCAGGCAAGAGCATTTTTACAAGCTCATATCTTACACCTAATTTCCTTTAATGATTAAGGAAAAGATTTTATCTCCCTTGCTGGATAGGTCAGCTGTCCACAATGATTGGGATGGTGATGATGCCCAGGTTATTCAAGGATCCTTCTCTCCCCCTCCTCCCCTCTTCCCCCCCACCCATCCCATCCCTTTCTAATTCTTTTTCTGATTTTGGGCAGGCCAGTCTCCTTCATCTGCCTGTATTATACCTCAGGCATATTTTTAAATGTGAAATAGCTGGTGGGTTCGTAATACACAACCAGAAATGGAACACAAGTGACTGCAAAGCTGCAGGTCATAATTCCTGCAATGTTTCAGGGTGAACAGAGCTTGATATGGTTTTAATACAATTACCCAATTATAAATTTGTCTGTTTCTTGGCCTTGCACTTGCATTTCCCATGACACAGCCAAATCAACCAGACACATCATCAAAAGCAGTAGTAGGGCGTATATTTATCAGACATTCTGAAATGGATCATAAACTTTAAAAATCCCAACTTACTGTAGACTTTGGGAGAAAGGATAGAGAAACTGCTGAATAGAAGCAGTGCTTGTGCCATGAATAAGACATGGCACTGCAGTTAATTCTGTTTTAGAACAAATGTATTAAACATTTATTACACCAAATATTAGTTTAAAACAACCATTAAAATCAGTTTTCTCTCTGTCCACTGGAGATCAGTTATTCATTTAAAGTTGATGAAGCTTCCCTAATTTCAACGTCATTATTTCTGTCTGCACATAACAGGAGCCATTATATTTTAGATTCATATAGTGATGTTGCTCAATTTATGTCTCACACTTTCTATCTCCTGTTGCAAACCTTTATACTGATCATGAACATTTCATTTTAAAAATGAGTCTCTTAATGACCATCTTCTGGAAATACACGTAGAGCATTGATTATTTCTGAGCCGAATCATTTCTGCTCTTTTCTTTTTGTTCAGACTTTGTTTAACTAGTCATTCATCGTAGGTTTTTTTGTACTTATTTGCCAAGCTATTTACTTCCCCTTGTAGCTGAAGGCGAAGATGAGGGCCCACATTTTCCCAGACCTGTGTTCTCCCCAAAGCATAACCCCAAAGGAGCTGGAGGTTGGTTTACCTCTTGGTGGCACCACCAATGGCTGAGAGCTTGGGGGATGCAGCTCGGCTGGCTGTTGGTCCCACGCTGCCTCACCAGGATGGAGGCTGAGGCAGCAAGCATACCTGGTGCTGGCTGGGCTTTTCAGAAGACAAGCACAGGACAGGCAGGCTCAGGCACTGGTCTCTGGACTGACTGGAGGACAGCAGGGATGACATCTTAGTTAATAATGACTGCTGAAAAGGGCAACTGAAGCCTTTACCTTCTAAAATACATTAATTTAAAGTAATTAACATACAGATCTTACCAGATTAGGACTAGGAAAATTGCTGCCATCTACTGCTGGAAAGAAATATGTGAATACAGAAATCCTCTTCCAAAACCAAGTTATGAACCACAGTTACCTTGAGGAAGTTTATTTCAAGTGCGAGCCTAGCTCTGGAAAGGGGGGTTGTCACACACAAGAGGGATGTGAGCCTGCAGTTTGGTGGTCGGGGTATCAGGCTGGGCGGTCAGACTGCTCTTCTTACTCTGTAAGCAAACATTTCTCATTAATAGAGGAAGAGAAATAGTAAGGCTAGCAGCCATCCTTCACACTATACTGTGCAGAGCTGTGCTTGAAATACATCCCCTGGTACCTAAACAACTCTTAGTTGTGACTTTGCATCAAAGCAATAATGTCTTAAACTTTGGGGAAATCCTTTACTTTGGATTCCCCATTTGCTTAAAGGAGGTATTTTTCTCTCTCCTCCAAGTTCAGCTTCACTCATTTATAACAACTCAAATGGATTGGAGGGGACAAGGCAGTCTCCTATATGTCACTTCTGGTTTTGGAGGAGGTTAATCCAGAAAAGATGCTACATTGTCAGGGATCCATAGATAACACTATACTGGTCTGCAGGAAGGTATTGCTTGTAAGTAAGGGAGAGAGAGAAGACAGATCTTATGAGAGGAGGACACAAGAGTCTGGAATAAGTTTGTATTCACTCAAAGCTTTGAGAGTGGAGCAAGAGTTCGCAAACTAGAATCCCCGTGTCCTGTTCCCAGTCGCTGTGCCCATCAGGTGTCCTTGTGGTTCCTCCTAGCCATGGCCACTCCCAAACCCATACTGATGTTTGGCACCAACTATATATTTTCCCTCCAAAGCATTTGCTTCAACAGCCTCTTAGTTCCTACAGCACCAGTGCCACTGGAGATTTCATTTCCTTGTACTCCAATGAAAGCAATATGACACCATCAACATCCCTCACTCTGCCTAACATGATCCTTCTTCAAAGGCTAATTTTTCCCCTTCATTTTCAAGCATATTATTGTCTTCACCACATGTGCCCAGCAGCCTCAGGAATCCTGCCTGCTCTGCTCAAGGAAATGCCCTCTGCACTTCACCCCTGTTTCTGCTTTTGCTCAAAGATCTCCATTTCACAACTTCTTCCTCCTCTTTGAACCAACTAACAAATAATTTTATGAGAGGACAGAGAAATATCATTGTTATATGATAAGATCCATGCAGTGGGTCCAATTCCTTTACACAGACCATTGTTTTGACTGCTTTTCCAGGAAACTGCTCATCCAGCAGGTGTGTTACTTTTGCCTTAGGTGAGCTCCACGGGCTTTAACATTTGCCCAATTTCCTCACACAATTCTTTCTCCGTGGTGAAGAGAGCAAACGGTACGTTTTAACTTTCCTGGGGCAACCACTGCCTTTGCTGAGCACCAGGACGCATGGCTGAGGCAGACCACCTTTGACAGAAGTTTTCACAAAGTCACACCCAATTCTTTGTCCTATAGAAAGAAAAAAAAAACAGTCAAATTCACTTAGCCCAGCTCTGCAGCAATCTCCGCAGAGCAGCCGCTACTGTTCAGGTCTGTTGTGAGAGCAGCGATGTCACCACCCATCTGCATGTGTGACTCCACTGGTAGTTCACAAGGAGGGGACAGACTGACAGAAAGGAATGAGACCAAATTAGACCTGTCTGAACTACAAATCATTTTCCATTTCCTCTTAATTCTCAGAATCATTTTACTCTGTCTTGGACACAAAGCAGCTGAGAAACAGTACTTAGACCTCAGCCTAGACCTCAGCGCAGCAGTAATTAAGAGGGTGAAAAGCAATAATTTTCTTGAGTAGCTCTCTCTTTCTCTTGTACACACATCATGGGCGTTGATTCATGTCAGCAATTAAGGCCTACTCTTTAATCCTGAACACTTTCATTATATAGTTGATAGTCAAAAGTATCTGAAATGCCCAAAGCAGTCTCTCCATTCCCCACCCCCAGTGGCAAAAAAGGGTCAGAAGAGAAGAATTTAAAAAAAAACAACAAACCACCCTTCTGAAATATATTTCCTCAAGTTTAGACAAAACCAGGCTCAGAAACAAGTGTCAGAGATGGCAGCCTCCACACACAGGCACACTGCCCTGGACTGACATGCTCTTCTGGGCCTGTGATGCCTGACACAAGGCCACTAAGTCAGCTGCAGTTCATGTTTAGAGAGAGACAGGGACTCACCCCCCACCCAAAAGTACAGTGTTTACCCAGGGGCACCACAGCATGGACAGACACTGTGCCACCTGCCATTTCCTCCAGATGCTCCTAAGCATGGGGACTTAGGGCTGGGCATTGCAGCTGGGGACAGAAAATAGAAAGTTTTACGACACAGCAAGGTTTGGCTTTCCGTCTTCCCCCACCACAGATGCTCCAGAAGGTGATGTTTCCCTCAGATAACTTGCCTGGGATGATTCAGTGCAATACAGCTGTTTCCAGGAAAAAGTCCATCCAGCCAAGCCAGCTGAAAGCGCTGCTAGTGTCAGTTAAATCATGGCTCTAGCAGCAAATCGTTCCACATAGGTAGTAAATCTTCCACTTCACTTGTGAACTTGTACTCCCAGCACTAAAGAAACTGGTTAGCTGAGCAATCCCTGCTGTGCAGCTAGTCAACAGCTGGGCAGGTAAGAATCCATCCCTGTAAATACAGACAGATTTAAGCATGTGTTTAACAGCTTTTCTGAACCAAGACTCTGATGCATTTAAAGGGAAAAAATAGTATTTTTTATTTGTATTTTCTGGACAGAACCAGGTGCCTGAAGAATGTTTTCCCAGTAGGAGGAAACCATAGAAGGCTTTTTTTCCTCCTAGGAAAACAGTCAACAGTCTTTCTGTGACACAGAAATCAGCCTTACAGAAGCATTTATGTCAGGTTATCCTACAAGGACCATTTCAGCTGTATTATCCAGAGAAGAACATCTGTACAATATTTGCCTGCCAGGAAAAAAGTCTCTACTGCATTTTCCCGAAAGAAAAAAAATTTATAACCTTTTGCTGAGAGGGAAGTAATAATTATCCACGTAGGAACATACCATTAGAGTTCCCTTGACAAAGATTTATTTATTTATATATATTTGCCATGGAAGGGAAAAAAAAAGTGATGAATGAAGTGCTGGTAGATTTCTTTTGCTAACAGAGCTACAGGGGAAGAAGGGAAAAAAAACAAACCCCAAGTTGCAGCACAAATAGAGCACCTGAGAGCACAAATATCCAAGGAAAGCAAACAGCCATAGGACAACAGAGATGCTGCCAGGGACTCAGCAGGTCCAAACAAGGATGTGTGCAACTGCAACACCGAAGGTGAGCACCTCACGCCACAAAGCGTGACTCACTCATAAAGAGCATGGCTGACATTGCCTCGAGTTTAACAGCACTGTGTCTCCTTTGCCAGCCAGGATTCCTGTGGGAGTGCGCAAAGCCTGGAGGAGAGGAAAAACAAGAGACTTGCAATGTTATTTTCCAAGCTCTGCTGTGGCATTCTTCCCACTGATCTCCCTGATCTTAGAAGCTGACATGGTGCCAGAAATTATATACAAAACACAGTTTAACATACTCATTAGTCTGAAGACAGGAGAACATCACAACTAATAGCAAGGCTAGCACTGCGGTGAGATGAAAGCAAACACTGCTTTTTCTTAAAATGTTTTGTTTGCTTGCTTCCAGTTATTGTCATACAAGTCTCACTACGTGAATCAAGACCTCTAGTGCCATAGCTCTTTTATAAAAAGACAGTGTTACCGTGTTAGAGGTTCCTCTTGGATGAACATCACTCTTCATTTGTTCAGCTTCCCCATGGATGTCTCTTTCTCCTGGCCTTCATCAGGTCTGTTAGATGTGCTCGTTGGTCAGGAGCTGGGTGGATAAGAGAATAATTTATATCACTCTGGTGTATTCATGGGCTTCACGCAAAATTATTAAAACCAGCTACTTTCAAGCCCCTGGGTAGAGAAGCCACCATGGGAAGTTCTCTCCACGTACATAGAGGTGCTAGACATTGTCTTCCTGCCTGTGCAATATTCTGTCTTGCCTGTCTCTTCATTCTCAGTACCCAGAGAGATAATCCACTAAATTTGTTGTTGTAATGAAAGTGACCAATACCTCTCTGGTTCTATTACTGGGGAGTAAAGCATGACATGTGCAACTCCACTGCTGCCACCCCAAAACCCAGCCAAGCAAGTAAGGCCATGTCAGGATTACACCTCACAATTTATCCAAGGCAATGTCTAACCTATGGGTACTTCTTTGCTGATTTGGCACCCAGCTCCTTTCAGAAGCTGAAAGAAAGAGATTCCTAGAGTGCTGGATATCATGGAGACACAGGTACATCCTCACCATTGTCAAGAAGTTTCAGCATCTTGGTAATATCCCTTGGTTTGGGATCTCCTTCAGGCACTCAGCTGGAAGAAGCAAGAGATGGTTTTCAGTCCCTGTTTCAAGAACCATTCAGATATTGGACACACAATAGTCAATAACACAAAAGGGGTCAGCGACATGCCACGGCCCCATCCTAGGCATGCTCTGATTATCAAGCTTTAGGAGCTCAACATCTTTTTCTTGGGCCCAGTGACTCCTGAATTCTTCTATACAGCACCCCAGCTTGGGGCTGTGCCAGCTCCCTCCTGGAGGGCTGTAAACCACAGGGGCTCCTTCTGATGCAACAGGAGGTGTAGGTTTGTTGCTGCAAAGGAAGGGAGGGAGACGGAAGCTGTATCTCCTTTCACCACATCTCTGCCCCTAGGCTAGGTACAAGATGACATTTCCCAGCCTGGGAGGCACATCTGGGCAGCCAAGCACTACAAAGTGCAAATGCAGGTGCCCGCATACTACTACAAATAATCAATTCATGCTAAGAAAAAGACAAAAGAGATCGGTGTCCAGTTCTCCTAGAAGATATAGACAAGGACAACTAAGTGCTGAGGCACTAGCACTGTGGTGGAGGTCCTTGCTGTTACACAGTCCTGAGTCCTGATCCTGGCATCTTTACTGAGCACTGACTTATTCATGACAACACCATCTGATGGGAGCATTGCCTAAATAAGGACTGTAGAATCAAGCTTGAAATTTCCATGAGAACACGATCATAACACTTGGCAGAATAATGTCTCATAGCTCCACTAGATTATTTATATCTTTGATTCCTGCTAACGGTCTTGTCAAATGAGTATAGATTTATTATTTTCATTATCTCAAGCTTGTAGAGATTTAAACATCTGTTATAGGTGTTCAATAAGTATTAGAACAGCAATCAATTTTTTCTTAAACAGGAGAGTGATTCATGGTGCTCTGTGAATAGATAAACTCACTGTAGTCAATACCAGAAAGATACTCTGAAAGAAAGCAGGAGGCTCTTTTAATTAGCTTCTAATTAATTCTGTTTAGGAAGTCTAGATGAAACATAACATTTAGGAACACTAAAAGTCATTTAATTACAGGATTTGGTGTGTTATCCTCAGATCTTTCATTGCCAAAGCAGCAGTGTTTTCTGTTCTGTTTCCCAGCAGGACAGCGTTTATGGATTATCTATACAACTTCTGTTGAACATCCTCTGTCCCACATGGCTTTTCTGCTTATGTAATAGATTTATCAGTTAGCAGTGACGGACCATCGAAAGAATTCAGCCCAGAGCTTTGTTTGATGTGATTTGAATCCCCCTTGGGCATTACTTAACATTGGTAAAAATCAAAAAGGAGGAGACTTCCAGGTTGGACTTGGCACAAAGTGCTCCATTAACACAGCATGTCTTGTGGAGACCACAGATAGACCTCAGAGTAACCAGCCTTTACGTCTAGCATCTATCCTGAGGTGAATAAAAGAACAAATGCTCATCTCTAGACTAACAGATATTCCTATGAAAAGTTATGGGACTTCATTCTCTGAGTAACTTCTCCAAAGTCAGTGACAGTGTAGAAGGGTCAAAGCAGTAGGCAACGGGAGTCCAGGACATGACGAATGGCTTGGTACTACATTCAACTACCAGTCCACTCCTAACAGTAGAGCTAGTCTTGGATCAACACTTTCCAAGGACTTGTGTAGACTTAGATTTCAGGTCCTTGGGCAGAGCTGATAGCTCAGCTCCTGAGCCTCTGATGCTCCATCAGCCCTAGTCAGGGAGCAAGACCTGCTGGTGCTCCAAAATCCCCTGTGTCCCATCACCCCACTCAGGGTCTTAACAGAGACAGCACTGAGAAGCCTAATGCTGGCCCTGAGGGAGGGGGACGGACCAGCAAACAGTACTTGCTGAGTAGGTGCTGAACAGGTTCTCAGGCCCAGCCCAAAAGACACCCAGGAGCTCACCAAACTCTCCAGTACAGAGCTCCCTGTCCTCTGTCACTGGGGGCAAAGCCACTGAAGCCTCAGAGCTGTGACAGGCCACAGGAGGACGGGGAGATGGTATATCTCTGCCTGCGCCTGTACTCCACCTAGGTAACCTCAGCTCAGTCACCATCACCCGGAGCTTCTCAGATTGGGACAGCCCAGGTGTGTGCACCCCCACACTGTCTTCTAATGTCTCCCCCATTCCCTCTCTCCCATTTCTTGACCCTCCCACGCAGCAACATTTCCATCCTGTTTGGATCTCATCTGTTTGGGATCTAGCCCCGAACAAAAAAAAAAGAAGGAAACTGAAGGCAGAGAAGACTACTGAACCCTGCTGCTACCTCCCAGCTCTATCCTGTCATCTGTTATTGTCACTGCAGTGGCATTCTTACAGATGCTACCGAGGACCGGTGCAGAGCTGACATTCTGTTCCAAATGTGGTATGCAACAAACCTTTCACCTCACTGCACTGCATGCTCCTGGCACAGCACAGATATAGTTAAACAGAAAAATGTACCTCTTAAAATATTTTGAGCCACTGCCCTGGAAAGGAAAGGAAATAGGTCTTTGAAGGTAGCAAGGCTTCATTTCATGCAGAACAATAAAGTACCACAACAATAATAGATGCTTATCCATTCTTCCCCAGCCTGTCCTTGAAGAATTTTAAAGGATTAGAGAAATGGAAGTTGAGCCAACTAAGAAAGTGCAGAATGCACTGAAGACTGCAAGGATAATAACGGTCCTTTTTATCAAGTTTTATAAGAGAAACAGACCTGCCTCCTTATATGTGTGTGTGAGAGAGAGAGAGATTCCTGCAATCTTCAGAGTAAAACCTTGCCCTTATTGAATGGGACATGGGAAAATTCAGCTTTAATTTTGGGAAATAAAGGAATTTATTCTAATTGCCATAGATTTCAAATCCATCAGACCAAAGGCACAAGTGATCTAAAGTCCCTGGGAAATTAACAGTTCTTTTATGCCAGCCCTTGATGTTGCCTACCTGTAAGAGAGAGCATCTCAGCACAGGTAGAACAAAAGTTCTACTTTTCCAGAGTTAAACCTGACTCAAGGCTCCAAAAAATGTAAGCCCATTATTAAATCTGCTACCTGAGGAGCTAACACAAAGATTGTTATTACTTTGCTTACTGTGGGCAGTCTTAAATGAATTTTTAGGTGAGATTTAAGCTAGGAAGGAGTAGAAATTTGTAGATAAGTGTTGTGGTTTAGTCCCAGTCAGCAGCTAAGCACCACACAGCCCCTCGCTCACTTCCCCCCCCCGCCCCTCCCCGGTGGGATGGGGAGGAGAATTGGAAGAAGAAGATGGTATTTAGTGAGGATATATCGAGCTGTAGCCCTATATGCAGTACCGAACTCATGGGTTGGGATAAGGCCAGTTCACTAGAACAGCAAAGGAAGAGGAAAATAACAACAACAGTACTTAGAATATACAAAGCGGGTGATACACAATGCAATTTGCTCACTGCGTGGAACCTGATGCCCAGCCTGTTGCCAAGCAGCAACTCCTCTTGCCCACCCAGCTACCCCCTTATATACTGAGCATGACATCATGGTATTGAACATGTCCCAGCTGTGTCCCCTCCCAGCTTCTTGTGAAAATTAACTCTATCCCAGCCAAAAACCAGGACAGTAAGCACGCATCCTGTGAAAAGGAGGCAGCAGGAAAATGAGACACAGAGCTGTTTATGGGAGAAATGGATGAATGGAGCATCAAGGCTCATCAAGTTAATGAGATGAAGCCAGATGTCTAAACAGAGAAGGGTTTTACTAGGATATCTGAAAGATGCAGTGAGGAAAAATAAATACCATAGATCTGATTGCTGCTCTCCAACAGAAACCAGACAGCTTGTACTTCAAATTATCCCCGAAGGCAGTGATAGGAATATCATTGTTTCCTGTACAGCAGGTTTTCTCAGTTCCCAAACCTCAAAGTCAATCCCTCCTGAATCAACAGACAAAGCCAATATTTTTAGGAGTGAGAATACAGATGCAAACACAAAGGCCAGCTACTAGTCTTAATAAATTCACCATCAGTTCCAAGAAAGCCTTTGGCTATGTATTGAATGGATGAAAATTAATACACTAGATTTGTCAATTGGTAAAAATACAATACTAGATATAAACCCCAAATTTGTTCATTGTACAGAGTTACAGATACAATGCAAGTGCTGGTTTCACACCGCACCACATCAGTGACATTCCCATGGGCTTCAGAGACTTTGCATGAAACCAGATGTACTATAGTACTCTGGAAAAAAGAGTGAGGAAAAAGCTTGCTTCCTCTCATTCTTGAGGTTCATTCCACAACTGTAGCCAGGACTCAATGTGTTTCTAGCACCAAACCTTGGTTGTATTTTCTAAATAACCGAATTGCTAGAATTTGGTACAGAAGAAAAAGTATGACTCTGAGTAAAAAATAAAAAAACAAAAGACATGTTTTCAGTGCTAGAAGCATGAGATAGAGCCAAAATTCCACTTCTTTCCACTTCCATTAGTTTTTCCGGACTATGTATGATGATCTGGACACAGGAGCACAGAACTTTCATTTTTTAAAACTCAGGCTGAGTTTGCAGGACCAGCAGTTTTAAAAAATATTACAAGACTGAACAAATGTAACAGAGCTTATTGAGGAAAAAAAAAAAAGGTGGAACACTGTGGTATCATTTCTCTATTGCCTTTTTTTAAAAGAACTGCACACAGTTATTTCCTTTTTTTGACTTTTTTTTTTTTTTCCAACTGAATCTAATTCTTCTAATTCAGGATCATAAAATTTAGTGGAAAAAAAGAATCCTAAATTACCAAAGGCAAGAAACAAACTTTATACTTAGCTGTACTGGTTATAGCAATTTCCATAGTAATTATGTTATGCATATCATCTAATACCTTGTCTAGAGTGAATTCTCTACTTCATTTTAGTACCATTCTAGGAACATATATTTAAGAAGGAAACAATTGCCTTTGGGTGTCACACTTCCTACTGTGTTATAAATTCTAAAACAATACTTCTAAGGAAGCAGATTTTCTTTTTTGAGCAACATTATTAATTGAGAGCAGGAAAAAAAAATATGAAGTTTTTTATTAGCCTCATGTCCTCAGAAGAGGCAGGTACTGTTTGTGCCCTCTGTCCACCCACACCCAGGAATTACTGAACTTGTTGACCAGTTTAATTTAAATTCAGCAAAAAGTGAGACATTCGAAAAGATACAAAGTTCCTACAAGTTTGGCAAGAGCACCATATATAGGAGACAGAGTCATACTAGGCACACAAAAGAAAAGCACCACAAAATTTACTTAATAAGAGAAGATAATATATTGGAGGGGGGGACAAAAAAAAATCCTATTCCTGTCCTGTGCAGATCTCTATTGCCTAATGTAAGTCAGATAAGAAGTCAGTCAACCCAACACAAAAATTTGTTCACTATATCCATCTTGGCACCTAGTAAAGAAAACAGAAAATGCAGGTTAAAGACAATTCACACTCTCAAGTTTACAATCTAGAACAATGATTTACTTAAGACAGTGTCATGAACCTTTTTTTTTCCCTAGCAATGCATGGGCCAAATGTCCATGGCTTCTGCCTTCCTTTGTGGTGGGGTGCTCTTGAATTAGCCATCACTGCTTTCAGTCAGCAATTCCAAATATCAGTGACCATATGGGATGTAAAGAAGTATCTTGGCAATTTCCACAGGAGCTGAGTTTACTTACTGCCTCCCAAGGGCTTGTCTGCAGTGCCTGCAATGGGGCCTCCAGTGGAGAAACCTTTTCCTGTTCTGCCTAATGAATAAGGCATTGAATCAATTAAGCTATACTGAAATGCAAGCTAATTAGTAACAAATTAAGTTTGTGATCTCTGATTGTTGTGTAGCACCTCTTAATTTCAGTGCACTTTTACAGATTTGTCAACACTTTCTCTATTTCTGAGGAAAAAAAATCCTCAAATAAAGTAAAAAACGTGTAGCCTCATGAAGCAACAAAGCTAGCAAAAGGGCACAAAGTGCCAAAGTCCCCCCTCGCTACACATTTCTGAAACATATTTTACTATGTTATTGAAACATGCATTGATACATTACCTACATAAATATTCAGCTGCCTGACATTTTAAATTATTAGCAGAAAAGATTTGAGGTTACATAAGGCTCAGTCCTGCATTTTTGACAGATGTCCAGACCTCCCTGTCATGTTAAAAGGTATTGGAGCTGCATAAGGAATGCAAGACCAAGGGAGGACAGGCTTTGTCTTTGAGATCTCAAGTCGTATTATATACAACTAAGTCTGAGACTGTGAGTCCATGCCATGGGGTCAGCCTTATTGCCATGTGATAAAAACATCATTGGACTCTGTGCTGATCACTTATCTGTTGTTTCAAGTCCTTTTTGTCTTCAGTATCTGTTCCCTGAAAGAGAAAAGAGAAACATGTCTCTAAAGACTGGTGGGAAAGAATCACAGCTGTGAAGCACAAGCAACATTTCCACTACGCACACAAGTTCCATGCTTCTGTCTTTTTCTATGAAAAAAACAGAAAACAGATCAGCATCCAAGATGCTTGTTTGACGTGTTGGACACCCACCCTGAAGTCCATCACAGCAGAGACTCAGACCTGAACCTGCTGCCTTCCAGCCAAGTGCCACAGGTTCACTGGCTGCTCAGAGGTGGACTTAGCTCCCTTCCAGAATCATGCCATGGCCTTGAATAATCTTCCCGTCAAGTGCCTGTAAAAGATATGCATTTGTCCAAAGCAGGTCATCAGATACAGAATGTGGTGCCTGACTACATCCTGCATTTCCAAACCCCTTCCACTGGAAGCAAGGATGGGACTGATTGCTTTGCTGTGACCCTTTGAAATATTACAGAGCTTGACTCAACCCCAAATCAAAATGACTCAAGGGTGGCATTTCTTCAGCATCAGCTATCATTACTGAACCCAAGAAATCTTTTAATAAGAAGCAAGGCCCTGTTGTGTCAGGTGCTGTTCAAATACAGTGGACAGCATCTGCAGAGGAAAGTCAACAATCTCAGCAGATGAAGCAGACGAGCCATGAGGAGAAATAACAGCATAAGGGTGAGTAACGTCCTTAGGGTTGCAGTAGAGAAGCTGGATACAGAACCCAGGTGTCCTGGCTCCCAGCCTTATGCTTACAGCACCACATCACTATGCCAGGCACACAGATGCTGCAGTTTTAAACCTATCAGTCTTCATGTCAGGTGTTACCTCAACTAACATGAAGTAAAGCTGCCATGGTAACTTCTCCCAAATTTCTCTACTTTTTTTGGCTTTGCCAGTCTCATTAGAAAGCAGTCCACAAACACTGGTGCATTGGGACTTTTATGTTTGCTCCTTTTCTCAGAGCTTTTGCTTCGTCTTGTTTTACTGCATATAAACAAACCTCATCCAATTACAGGTGAATATAAAAACACACCCACGTAGCAGTTTTGGAGGGTGTTACACCTCCCCCCATCACTCCCAGCCTTGGGCTATCCATCAAGAATCATGCTAGATTGTTTCACACTCAGATAATTTAATTTAGTTCAAAACAGTCCTCACAGCAAAACATGACTTTAAAAAACCAGTCAGCACTCTGATGTCAGGAAGCTTACCCTAAGTAACTTCTACTTCCAGGCTGCTTCCAAAAGTGTCTCTTTACTCTGACAGCCAGCTGCGCATAAGAGGAAACCAGCATCCAGAGAACACTGCTAAAATCAGAGAGGAAGGTTAAGAGGAAAAACAGCAGGAAAAAAAGATCACAGTTTAACATCCTAGTCTTCAAAGGCACTGCTGAGTTACAGTAGGTCTATAAACGCCCTTAGATGCTCTCTGAGAGAACAGGTCACTGGGAGGTTAGGGAGAGGAAGAAAACCTGATGAAAGATCAGCAAAATGAAGGAGGGCTGTAATTTCACCTAAAAGAGGAGCTCTGAATTTGATGGAGCTGCCAGGGCACACACTACCACCCATCAGAACTTTTCTTCTTCCCTGTAGAGAACGAGCAGATTTGTAAAAGCTCCACAATCTTCAAAAATTGTCACATAATAAGGTACAACAGTATCTGCTGCACAGCCAAGAAAGTAAGAGTTAAGGTTGCCACAGTAACCTCTTTCTGAGATGTTACGGCCAGGATTTTTCACAGGAGCTTGAAAGAGGAAGGGGCCCAAATCACACTGATAAAAAGCAGCAGGAAGCGGGTGTCTCATAACTCCCAGCTTTCCTTGAGGGAGGAATCCAATTAGCCATCCATAATAGGTCCATCTGGCCTTAGTCTATGAAGAGCCCTAGCCATCTATGTCTTGACCAGAATCCTGCAAGGACTCTCCTGGTGGAGGCAGCAGCTTAGGGTGCTCTGAAATCTGCATGCATTTTTCTTCTGCTCCACACTTTGCAAGCTTCAACTGCAAAATTATAGTCCTTCAAAAATTTATTCCTTCAAAAAATTCTCAGGTGGGGGTATGGCACAGGGCCACCACTGAGGAGGCCTGTAATTCTTCAGTACTTTAAGGTCTTTAGAAAGACCATGATTATCTTATGACCAGACACAACTCACAAATGGCTCAGCTTCTTCCTCTCTTCACTGGCTACTGTATGGCTGACCTTAATGATCTGAATGAACTGCAGAAACTCATTTCATCTCTCTTTCTCTAGAAATTTGCTATACAATAAAATAAGTAGAAATCCAGTATTATTTACTCATCTTCCCACTCTTTTCTCAATTCTTTTTATTTTAATTAAGCATTTCTGATGTAGAAAATGAGAGTGAGGCTAGCAGAGAGGGATTGTGATGGAACATGCTCAGGTGACGGGGAAGTTCTCTGAGACTCCTCTGTACTCCACCATAAGGCAAAAATGCAATGCAGACACCTGCATCATCCATGTATTCCCAGGCTGAGACCTGCAGAGTATAAACTCCATCCCCACTGGACTTGTGGAGGTGAGATGCCACGGAGACTACTTACACTGACTTGGCCTCACTTGAATTCTTCTTACCAGAGGAGACCTCTAACTGGCCAAGCTAAGCCCTAATGCCTGAGCTCTACAGAAGAGCAAACAGCTGAAGACTTAAACTGGCATGTAATATTTCATAACATGCATTTATCCCTCGCTCTGGGTGTCAATCTGCATGCAGCAACTCAGGCAAGAAGTAAAGGGTTTATTTCAGCTGTATTCAGTAGTCTATAAGATCGTTTCTTACTGCTTCGTGGGCCTCCAGGGACCTCCCACCATCACGCTACACTTTATACATGGGCAAGAGGAAGGTAAGACTCCAGAAAGAGTGGGAACAAGATGCAAGATCAGAACTTAAGGAGTGACAATAAAAGCTAAACGAGGTGAACGCGTCAGTGTAGAGAACATTTGCTTTACTCCAAGGCTGCAGTTCAGTACCTTCACAACAGCATTGCATTAAGTTATTGTGGCCAACATTAAAGCAAATTCAAATACGTTTTCTTCTGACAAAATACTATTACCGTGCTTCATGACACAAAGACCCGACTGTACATCCCCTAGACCTCTCCATACTCAAGAGGTCTGGATATAATTGAGGGCTTATGGTAAAGTCGCACACATCTACACAGGCACCACCATTTGAGGAAGTGATTCTCTGTTTTGATATTCTAACAAATGTTCTTCCCCTAAAGTGCAGGAAAGACACATGGTGAGGAACTTGTATAGAGCATATGGTGCTGAAATAGCAATCTGATAAGTCTTTAACAGCTTTTGACAGTGGTAAAAGATCAATTATTGCACCATAAATATTAAAAAGTTCCTCCAGCCTTTTGCTGGAACGAATGTATATTTAAACATCAGTCTTTCCCTATAATAGCAGCCAATTTGCCTCAGAATCTGAAAGTTATGCAGATAAATTTAATTTATCGAGCATAAATTAAATGCTCGATTGCTGTATGTTTACATCTCCAGCTGCTAAAGAACAGGCCCAGCATTTGCAGCATAAACTCCTGAAGCCACCGAAGGTGCAGGCAACCTGAAAATGGCCCTTGACCCTTTGTTAAAACTAGAGGCTAAAATGGAATTGCCATTGCTTTCCTGTCCCTTCCCTGTGATTACAAGGGTTTACAGTGAAAATAACCAAAGATGCTCTTGGAAAGTATTAGGCAAGAGGGCCTGATCTCCCAGACTGCCTACTGTGCCAGCTGAGATGTGTAAGTGCAATGGGTTTATTCTCTGAATTTCTTCACCCATGAGATTTCTGCCTTGGATGAACATACATATGTATATATACATACACGTGTGTGCATATACAGACTCACACTCTTACTAGCCTTAATTTTAATCACGAAGCAAATTGGCAGCCCCTTTTCAGCAGTTCTCTGTGGAAAGCCACTGAGGTTAAATAAGGATGATATAGGTTTGTTACTAAAATTAATACTATACATGTGGGTTTTTATGGAGATTTGATGACAGAACTACATGTAATGACCCTGGGGTCCAGTTCAAAGCAGCACTAAATGGGAATTGACACTGAGCTGCACATCTTGGGTTTGGATCCAGAGCTAAATTGTCCTGTTGTGGTTCTGAAATTATCCACACGGATTCACTGTTATTACTTAAGGGCAACATACTCCGGTAGCATATCAACTTCTTGCTCTGGAAAGCTTCCTATCTAAGAGGAGGTACCTTAGCATGCTTTAGGCTTTAAAAAAGCATCTGTATCTTCTGACTGCTGTAGGTAGGGCTGTGAAAAACCATATGCATTGTTTATACCAGTGGGATCATACAGTGATAGCAGTGCAAGTCAAGGCTCTTTCGTGCACCAATGGACAGACGCTCACTTGCTCTGTGAACAGACAAAGCCAACAGAGAGAGGGAAAATGATACAAAGGGTAATGAATTCATAAGTCCCAGCACAGCACCGCTGTAAAGCAGAGTGGCATTTCCTTGCTCCCAGGCCAGTGCACCACTTGCCAGGCCAAATCACTGCTCTGCTTCTCATATGTTTCAACACCTCCCCACATTTGACTCTATATGATCCAGATTCCCAACATGCCCTGAGGGCATGGCCAACCCTACACACAGCTAACCACCTCGTGCACAGGTATTGTTTTCAGTGGAACATTTCTATCCACATTAGTGCTCTATAAGTGGTCATAAAAGTGCTATAGTTTAATTAAAGCCAAATAGGCCAATTAAAAATGTTGTATTAAGAATAAAGAAAAAAAGCTTAAGTCAAATCTAGCATGGAATGGCGTACAAAAGCACCTCCATGTATAAAATGCCATGTGTGCCACTGATCCATACCTCTCTCATATAGGAATCACCTATTTTCCTCTCTTGACTGTTCTAGCTGGAAAGACACACCTTGTCTTCAGGTCTTGTCCCCCCTCCCTTTTCCAACCATATCTTCCCACTTTAAATTAATTGAAGTTCATCAGCCTATCTCACTTTCTGCCACATTCAAGATGCAGTGCTCAGGGTGGTGCCCATTGTCAATCATCTGGATTGTTTTATCTTAGATGAATAAATTTAGCTTCCCCTTTTCTCTGTGCCATTTTGAGTACAGATCATTACATAGCACAAGCACAATAGCTGTTGTTGGCCTTTGCATCTTATCACCTAATGGCAGCCTTGTCCAACAGTCTTAAGCAGAAAGGTCTCCTTTCTTAGCAATTGCACTTATCTTGGTTGGAAACACTACTCTGAAGTTAGATCCATCTGTTCCTAAGCATCCTTAGCTCTGCAGCCTTCTGTTCTTACATTCAGGTCAGACCTGAGCCAAGGTTCAGATATGCCCTAGCAGACTGCAATGATAGCGATTTTTACTGTTTCTGAACATCTTCAGCCAAATCCGCTGGGGAAATTAACCTGCAGGGCCAAGTCAGAGAACACATGGTTAAAGATAGAACTACAGCAACCTGTAGCAGGTGGGGTAAGCTAAACAAAAAAGGAACTTAGGAAGAAAAGTTAAAAATTGAGGTGGTCCCCTTGGAAATACAGTGGCATGAAAAAGCAGAGCTTACATCTTCCTTCCACATCCAACACACGTTGTCTGTACCATTTGCATTAAATGACCCCTTCATTGCACAAAGAGGCAATGCATGCCAGAAAGGACACCATCTGACTGATGGGCAGGTCAGCAGAAGAGAACAGAATCAAGCCAGTGATTGTCAACCTGCTCCAACCTGGAATGACCTTCTGACTACTCACAGATGGTTAGGGTTCGGCCAACCCAAAGGTGAGAAGGGTGTTTGCAGCTAGCCTTCAGCAAATGATTGCTTGCAGCAACTATGGTGACATATAAAAGAAGCCCTCCCCTAGTTACCAAACAAAGCAAGAAACTGAATATTGTAGGGGAGGAAGAAGAGAGGAGAAGTCCCCAACCACATTCAGAACAGCAAGAGAGGCAGCCTGGAGGCAGGGAGCAAACATGGTATCTGTGAAGCTGCCTGGGACCATGCCTGGCTGAACCTCAGTCTATTATCACAGACCCTTAAGATGAATTCTCATTTCCTCAAAACTAGGCACTTTTTCCCCTTCTCTAACATTTGTGTCATTTAAAAAAATGTTTATGCTTGTCTAACTCTGGGCAATTTATTTCTGCAATTTGGCTCTGCTTCAGTCCTAAGGGAATTTTTTTGTTCGTTTAGGATTTTTAAAGAGGATTTTGTGCTCACAAAATATCCCAGATTGACAACTCCAGGAAAAAAAAGCTCCCATTCAGCAGAGTGCCTGTGTCACCCATGACAAGGCACGTACCCTGCACCGTCTCCCCTCTGCTTCCCAAGGTGAGTCACAACATCCAGCAGAACAGCAGGCCATGCTGTTTTCTGGTGTAGCAGGCTATTGCTTCACTAGCGTGAGCCAGGTCTACAGAGCAGACAGCAGTCCCAGGGAAACCAAATGGAGACCAGTCGCTGTGAACTGACATCCCAGCCAGCAGACACGCTAACTGGCAACTGTGATCCCAAAAACCCAGAGATGGAAAACATCTCAGAAGTTTTGATGTAAATCAGACAGATCCTGTGTTGATTAATCACTTGCTATAATCTATTAGCAACCCTGATTAAACTTCGACGTAGTTCAGCTTCCTTCATAGTTAGCCACAACACAGCGGGAAGGGAATAGAAGAATTCACAGAGCAGGACCGATTCAGGGCTTACAAAACACCAGAGTCTCAGTTGTAAAGGATTACAGGATTTTACCAAACATCAAACTCGACGGACAAACCAGGTCATAGACTTATTGATTACGAATACAGTTTAGTAGGTGTTAGCCAACAGGTTTGATAAGACTAGCCAAGGAGAGAGAAAGACAACATCAGTTCAGGAACAATATTTCTTCTTTGCCTAAATGTTTACCTCCATTGAGTTTTATAACCTAAATCACTTCGCAATGCTATAACTTTCTTTTATGTTAATTTCTTTACCATTTTGGATACCTTTTTCATTACAATGTCCTCTACACATTGTTCCATAGCAGCAACTCACTCCTTATAAAAACACAGGCATAATCTGAGTCCCTCTGCTTCTGTAGTTTTATTTCACACAGAAGTGTCTGCTTTAAAAGATGCATATTTCACGCCTTAAGTTCAACAACAAACCATGTATGCACTCTCTTTGTGGTTTATTAATCACAGACTAGTGCTTCCAATCCAAAGCTTATCACAAATCATGTGATATCTGTACAGAGGTGTATAAAATAACAGAACTTCTAACCAGTTCATCTGTGATTGTATCTGTTGCTAAACTTGGCTACTATTTGGGTTCAGTATTAAAATGCTTCAGTCTGCACTGTATGTTTTTATTGCTAAAGCTGAGGAAATAGCAGGTGGGTCTATGCAGAATAAAAGCATCCCCCCTACACAGTGTCCCTGTTGGGGCTGGGGCCCAGGCCTGGGAATCTGATGGAAAGAGCCAAGGAAATTCTTCTAGAAGGCAGGCAGGCAGACATAAGGGAAGGATTTTTCTTCAGGACATTCCCACTGCACATAAAGAAAGTAACTGCAAGACCTGATGGAAAACATGTGCTTTGAAATTTGCTTTAAAGCTAGAGCCATTTTGAATCCAACTTAAGAGTGAAGAATTGTGATGTCCCTGCCCTTCTAGTGGGACATCCTCTTTTAAAACACCATAGCACAGGGAGGGGAACAACTTCTCAGACAGATGAGCCACAAGAACAAGGTCAATCCCTTAAATCCTGCCCAGAGAACTCTAGACAAGTAACACAGCTCATAGGCCATTAGTGTTGCACCAACCTAGCAGCACTGTTACCTATTTGGGTACAAACCCAGGTTAGATACCCATGTTAACTCAGGACCTGGATGCAAAGCGGCAGTGCTCTGATCAGCGCAAGCCCAAACACACTGAGTGTCTCAAGAGCCCCCACTCACAAGAGAAACACAGCACGTACATCTTCAAATGAAAAGGACATCTAGGGGTGGGGTGGGTGGTTTTCTTGGGTTTTTGGGGGGTTGGCTTTTTGAAGGCTGACTCCTGCAAAAGTATGCCCACTATAGTGTTTAGAAGGACAGCGAGCTTACTCACACAGTGCCACACTTATTGGCTTCAGCTTCTGGACTAACAGGCCACAGACCAAAAAGTGAATGCAGCAGCAGCACCTCCAATGAATGAAAATACAAATGACAGCAAGGAGCACATCCAAGGACATGGCTGCAAACTCCTGCACAGATCGAGCAACACCTGCTTAGCAAGAGCTACAACAACTCCACACAGCAAATTGTCATGTCCTATGGCAAGTGTCCATCCTTCATGGCAGAGCAGAGAGAAATCTTGCCATTTCTAGTCTTCTCCCCAGCTTCTCAACTACATTGCAGTATTATCTACATGAAGCTCCAGCCAACTAGCTCTTACACCTTGCACACTGCCAGCCTCTGGCATTAGTTCAAACAAAGAGGAAACAGGTGAAGTAATCAGTCTTCTAGTGACTCAAAACTGTTCTGTGCAGCTATGTAACTTCCTAGAAATACTCAGTACTGAAACTATTGGAAGGGAGGATTTTGTTGAAAAACACTACTTTGATCAAGATTATTTATGCAATTTCAACTGTGGTATAATTAGCAACTTTAGCATATTGGGAAAAAATTGACAAATTCTCCTTTTTATTTGGAAAAATTGATTCTCCATTTCATATTATTTACAGTACTCACAAAGTCATCGCTTCCAGAATATGAGGTGCCATATAGTAAATGAAATATTTTGATTTCATGCCTTAAATCAGCAGCAGCAATTTTGAAACACCTTATCAAGATTACAGTGTCTCCTCCTGGAAAGAGACTGACACAATTTGTGAAGCATTAACAGTGAGTATTACTAATGCGTCGGGCAACATTGTCTCACAAACAACAACATGAAAATGGAAAACAGATTAAAGTACAAAATAATATTTTATAACTCCCTTTCAATTATAATTTATTTTTTTTTCAGTCATGAGCAGTTGGTGATGGGGTGCACGATGTGAGGTTGGCACTGGAATCCTTTAGTAACTTGTGAGAATTTAAGTCAACCTGCCATTATCTGCCAACCTGTGAACAGTCTCCCTGCTTTTTGTCATTGGCAGGGATGTCTCTCATTAAAGACTGAAGATCATAATTTTTAGATTCCAAACCACCCAGCCAATATAATTAACATTGCATGAGCCAAAAGTAATCAAGCATGACTTTAGGATGTTTTCTGGGTGCTTGTCTTGTTTTGGGTTTTGTTTGGTTTATGGTGGTTTGGGGTTTTTTTTTAAATAAGCTGTACAAGCATGTCCAGTAAAGGAATTAATATCTCTGCCTTGAACCAGTCAGGTGAAGTGCAGCACCTGTCTGTTCAGAAATTTCAGTCTCAATTGCAGGGCTACAGTTCCTGACCTTCCCTTTAGCTCCAGCTGCAATATATGCCAGATGATAATGTCATGGAAATCAGACTTTGCAGGTCACCTAGCAAGGTCAGGGCAAGACCTACATAAATGAAAGTAGAACTGTGTGTACCACAATCCTTAATTCTTAAAGGAATCTAAAGTGTCAGTGGAAACATCCAAGTAAATAATACAAAGCACAGGAGATGAACCTGAGGCTGAGATGAGAAGGGATTTCAAGGAACAAGGTCCACAGGAAGGAAGGTTTCCCAAAAGTAGAGTAGGTTTGAAAGCAATACAAATACTAATCCTAGAAATGTCACACAATGAGGTAGACCAAAACTTCCAGTAGAAACCAATTTCATCCAGAATTAATGAAGCAAAAATACATTTTTCAAAACAGGTTTGTGGACAACCCAGAGAGAGATCCAGTGATTAAAACTAGGCTGCAATTAAGTGCAGAGGTATGAGGAACTTGCTCACTGTAGTCAGGGCCACAGAAACCAAGGACCATAGCAAGCCAAGGTGACAGTGAGTGTGTACGCAGAGGATGGGTCTACCTTCATGAAACGGTGACTCCTTATCACAAAAAGGGGTCCTGAATGACAGACAAGACCAGAGCCATCGAAGAGTAAAGCCTGAGTAAACAAGGGGAGGAAGAGTAGCAGGGGAGGAGATAGAGCAGGGCAGCCTCAGCCACCAGTGCCACTGCCTTGACATGAGCCTGGCAGATGCCTAGGAACCTGCAGGGCCCACAGCTCAGAGCACATTGCACAGAACAAGTCCCAGCTCATCAGTCCCCCAACTACTCCTGCCTGTTTCACGGCTTCTGTCAGCAGTGGTGATGCTGAAAAAAAAAGAGAAATGCATTTTGCCCAAAAGTAGTGTGGGCCAAGGGGAGTAAATTTACAATGACATATTTCAGCATTTCCGAAATGATGTTTTGCCGGGATATCCAGTTCACAGGAAGTGTCAAAATATTTGGTAGCAGTCTGATTCAAACTGACACAAAATATAATTAAAAAAAAAAAAGTTGTTTTACAACATGGAAAATCTGCCTTTTGGCCAGCTCTAACTGATAGCCCAGTGTCAGCTCAAAAAAACTTGGCATGTGTTACTTCCTTCTATTTTTCCCTTATTACATTGCACAACTGTAAGAACAAGGGGGTAGCTTGCTTGTTAGATTTCATTTGGCTAGTACGAATCTGTCCCTCATTTTCAAATCAGCAGAATTAGCAGTCTATCGGTCAAGTTATTTTCTAACATAATTGCAGAAAATGCAAAAGGTTTGCATTTATTTTATAGTTTTACAGCAGCTAGGCTACCTTCAGAGATTTATGTCTTGCTTTCATGGTTTACAGCACTCCCTGAAACATTAGTAATATCATCTCAGCAGGAGCAATAAAACGCCAGGACCCTTTACCACATGCAACTCTGTCTGACACCAAATCAAGTTTTTCAAGTGAAATATAGATTGAAGAAAGAAGTGGCGTGAGGAGCGGAATCAAATTCATCTCAGTTATACTCATGCCACTGATGTCAATATATTACATCCCTACCAGGCTAAACCAAGTGTTTCTTCTGAAAGATGCAAGAATAGAAGTACAGCTTTGGATCTGAAACTAGACTGACACGGGGGTCTGGATCTATTTTTAACATTACATAGTTTTATACTTTCTAACTCTGAATCAGCCTTTTTTTAAAAATAATAATTTCTATTCTTTCTGTTCAATGCCATCTAAAAGAAGATTTAATAAGACCATAGGAAATGTGTATAGAGGAGGAATAACAGACTGATTTTAATCCTAATATTAGTCAATGAAAAGATTCTAGATGAAAGACTGCAGATAACGTAATAGTCTTTTCAGTCTCTGTCTCCAATTCCCCGGATCTTGTGGGAGAATTAAATGTGAATTACAGCCACAGTCTGGTGATCACACTAGATATTTATTTTCCAGACACTGTTGAAAAGAAACATTTACTTCAGCAGACTTTACTTCTGTGGACTTATGAGCAGCAAGTTGCACCAAGAAAAGACCTTCTCCTCACTCAAGCTAAGACACTTGATGTCATTTTGACAATACTAAGAGCACTTAATATGAACATACTTTGTAGCCTCTGACACGCTGTCAAAGAAGGGGAAAATACTTTAGTGCAATTGAGAATGGAGTTCACAGTGTATTAAAACAAACAAGAATTAAATCAAACTGCCATCAGAAGAATGACTTACATAAAATGCCTGACGGACAGAACTCAAACATTACTCAGGGTGCTGTTTGAATGCCACAACATGCATGCCAGTCTCCACCCTTCAGGATGGACCAGCAGCAAAATATTTACCATGTTGCCTCTCTCAAAGATTTCTGCTTGTTGCCAAGCAGAATTTTAAGGCATTTCCCTGTTATGCCGTCCTTGACAGCTGTCAAACAAGAGCCACCTCCTGCCAATAACGTTGTCCAAAAGGACACACTGGTCAAAGCATTTTGTCCTTAACTCACGCTGCCACTTACTGCCTAGTGCTGCCCAGTTACTTGCTGTTGTAAACCCCTCTTCATACTCAAAAGTTAAATCTCTCCTTCCTTAACACACAGAAGTCCAGGGGGACCAGAGCTCAGTATGTCTCTGAATGAATACATTTATTAAGATATACCTTAATTCATTAACACCTAGCTTAAAAATTCCTGGTTATCTATAGCCAAAAATCTCAAGGAAATGGGATTCCAGCCTTCCAGGAATGGTGCCTTCCAAATACTGAAATGATGACTCTATAATGCAGAATGAGGTCTGAAACACAAAAACTTCCGTCCAGAAAAGGCTCTGCTGTGCCCTAGCTGTAGGGCTGATGAACAGATCCAACATGTTGTATGTGTTGTGAGGCCAACCATGAGTCCCTGGCTCCAGAGGCAGTTGTTTTAGTAAGGTTCACAACTGCACATTCTGCCCCAACCCAGAATAGAATAGAGGACGTTAGTGTTTAGAAAGAGCATGTAAGAGACTACCTGCAGCCACCAGGCAGGCTCCACAGCACATCCTCCCCACAGAATAGGCTGTGAGCCTGGCCCCTCATGCTGCCTTATGGCCAAGACTTTCTGCAAACTGAGAAACTCACCTGAAAGTGAGCACTTCCGATGCCTGGGGAAAGGACTCACCATGCAGACTACTCCCAAGAGACTTCACTTTGAACCCATGCATATCTAGAAATTATGTTTTCCCTGCTCTCTGTGCAGGGAAGATTGAGAGATCATAGTCAGCAATCATTGCTTTTTAGAGATCATCGGTGACAGTGATTTATGCTTTAATAGTGAAGTCCCCAGGAGTACTTAATAATACAGATTAAGCCCTAATAAATGTGTTTCCTGCAGGTTTAAGTGACTAAGTCTATGATCTATTAGACTTGTCTCATAATACATACAATTTTTCTTGGTAACCGTGGAAATTTCTAAAGAATTGGCAGCATCTGTGCCTGGAGTATTAAAGAAATCTATTTTTTACTGGAGGAATTTTGTACAAATTAATTTCAGCCTTGGATATAAAATGCTAAATTTCCTATTCTCTGTGAGTATCTATTAGAAATATTCAGAGCAAACACTTAAAATCATTAAGAAAATTAAACTGTTAAATACTGCTCAAACATTATAACGAATCATGTCAAGCTGCAGTTTTATATTTTATTTTCTAGCTATTTTATCTGTTTCAGTTATACATTCACAGCACATAATATATTCTGTGTTATTCCTCCCAGTTCCTCATACTTTTATGTGTTGATCACTAAAGGAAAGTTTTAACATACAGCTTCTTTTAGTTAGCATCTGTCAGAAACCCAAAAGATTAATGAATCTGGTGCTGAGTAGTAGGTCCAAACTTCACAAAGCTCCACTAATGTTTTGATCAGTCTGGAGCAAAAGGGTATTTAAGAATGTCTCTGACAGCTAGAGGGAGGGAAATAATCACTTTGAATGAAAAATCCAAATTCACTCAACTGGTAATGAAATTGCATTGAATATTGATTCAGGGATCTAATAAGCTCAGAAGTTCAAAGCAAGCCCTGGAAGGCAAATATTCCCTCCTCTTCCTTCAGACAAATCTGTAGTACTACCACAAGGTAGGATTTGACTTCGTTCTAAATATATAGGATTATAAAAGAATCCTGAAAGCAGTCCTGCAATCTCTCTCTCTCTCTCTCTCTCTCTCCCCTCTTCCCCCTTGCATTTTTAAGCTGACAAATTTAACATCAACTAAATTTCAACCCAGAGCAGCACTTTAAAGTGATTTACATCTAAATGAATAGGTTTCTGTCTCCCTTTGGTTTTCAGAAATTATGCAATTGCCTTTCTTTTTTTTTTTTTTTACTAAACCAGACTAATCTGAGATTAATGTTCAGCTAAAGCTCATCCTTCATTCCTCCCAACCATGCCGGAGACATTAATGACAATGTTAGGAGCCGGCTTTGCAGAGGATTTCAGACACCACAGCACTGGAGGAGAGTTACTCATGAACAGTAGAAAGGGACCTCTTCATATTTTTGTAAATCACTTACCAAATTGTCTTTCCCCAGCAGATGGTGGGACAGGCTACACTAAGAAAGGGAAGGAAGGAAGTCTTTTGGTGAGAGTTTTGCTTAATTAAGGCATTGCACATGTGACATAATGATCAGAAGAGGGTTTCTAGTGGTTTGTTTTCCAGGCTGTAACTCACGAGAGATGAGAGTGCAATGCCTCTATCTGCTCTCACTCTGGAAACTTCCTGGTGGCAGCAAGAAGACTGCCCCTCCATCTGCTCAGACAACTACAATTTGTTGTGTGCAGCCTCACATTCTGGATGCTGGATGACACAAGAGGATCTCACGCACTTAAAACTGAACTGACCACCTATTAGCAGTGCTGCCAACAGGGAAGGGCTGCGACTGTGGAGGTCAAGGCTGTAATCTTGGCTATGTTGGTGACTGGGAAAAGCACCTTGCTGTTTGATGTTTTAATTATCTACCTGTAAAGTCAGCGTGAATTCCATTGCAAAGCAGTGATGAAAACACTGGGCACCACCTGGGAGTCTTCAGTTGCAGTTAAGTGCCATACTGACAGCTCACAGACTGATTTCAGGCTGCCTCAGCCTTAGGCAGTTTGTGCTCCTCTCCCCCACACCCTAGTCATCGTACAGGGGGACTTCATGCTGCTTTAGATCTGCTGCTCTTTTTGTAAAGTGCATTTCAGGCCATCACTGCTTTTTACCAACAACACCCACTCCCATCCCTCTGGTCATCTGTGACAGCTGCCATCCTCCCCAGAAGGCACACACTTCTCTCTTCACACAGAAGCTGCCACTCTCCCTGAAGAGCAGGGCACTCACTCTCTCCTCTTTGAGACCTCATCTCTGCATACAAATCCCTCATCCTGCCCTGTCCATGAGGGTGATGACCTGTCACTACTCAGATCAGCTGCCTCAACTCTGAAGACTAAAATACCATTCCATGAGGAAGGGCCTAGAGGCAAGGTGTGAGGAGCACAGGTACCACTTGGTAAGCAACAAAGCATGATGGAGTTCTTCATATCAGCCAGGTTTCCAGCCACTAGGTCTCAAATAAATAACAGCAACAGCACGTGCCTCTAACACCCTGTTCTCTTCCCACTCTCATGCTCTGTGAGGCTGTCTGCATCTATCATCCAACCAGAAAGTCAATGTCCCGGAGAAGACTAGCTGGTGATTGAAGTGTGCAGTGAGACCTTCCCTGACCATACTGAATGCATGTCTCAGAATGAAGCCTCAGAAATGACTTCTCGGAATATACCAGGTTATTGACAAGCAATTTAAAGCTTTTGCCCCTGTATCTTCCTTACTCTGGGGTAAAAGTTCTATGTGCTAACAATTTCCTCATGATTCTCTCTCACAAAGAAAAAAACCCCTAAATATTTCAAAGTCCTCTTGTTACAGCTCTGCCCAATCCAGCCAGGTGTGACAAGACCAGTATTTCAGCGTATCATCTGAGCATTGCAGAAGTGCTGACTGTTGTGAGAACGCCTTTTTCTCCACTGTGCCTCCCCTTTTCTCCTGCAGTAAAAAGTCTGATTGTTTTCAATTGGCAAAATACTAAAACATACAGCTCAATCTCTATGGGAGACTCATTACAGTTGTCATTAGACGATCTTTGATCTTCAGGAAAGAGAGAGGAGAGCAGAAAATATCTGGACTTACGTGCTTGTCATTAGAGCATCATCCTTGCATGTTACCAAAAAGGAGGTCAGATTGACTCTATTACTGCCTTCAGTTGAAATTCCAAAAACAAAACCCACACTAAGCATGAATAAATGCTCCTTTTTTTGTTCTTTAAGGGATGGAACACGTGCACATATGCATGTTCTTAACCTACATCTCTCAAACATGTGCTTCATACACCTCAAGGTAATGGCCCTGACAGGTGATCACTTCCTTTTTTTCCAAAGCTGAACATCATACCGATCACTTGCTGGTGTACAAGTGCAGATCTGTATCCTCATCTGCACACACCTCAAAAAAGAAGGGAGAAGAAAGCAGACATGATGGAGCAGCACAAAGATTTCGTTGGTATGCACTCAGAAGAGTCACATTATTTATAGGCAGCAGACCTGAAGGGATTCTCAGGAAATCTTAAGAATGTGCAACCCCCTCATGTATTCTGCATTAGCATCGGTGTTGGGAAGACGATGCATGGAGCAATGCTTCATACCACTGCAGACAACCGTGTCCTATGAACATTCCCTTGCAGGGCTAAATTTGCTAATACAGATAGAAACACTGTGGAGGGGCCACTGTTGGACAAAGGAAGCAGTACTCCAACACACTGTTGGAGCTGGAAGAAGGAAGCAGTAATGCATGAGCTGCTGCACTAGTACAACTGTGAAATCTCAGCAGTTCTGAGAATACAAGTTAGTAGAGGATCTGGGTTTGGGAGCAGCAAGTACATCTCAGAGTGCATCTAAACTTTGTTCACATGGATAAAAAGGCTGTCTCTTCCTCTTCACCAACTTTTTATACGACAACCAATCTGATTCTAAAAGCATTCAAAACACCATGACTAGCATATAGATCAGACCCTCCTGAGGAAAGTTTTGTTATTTGCTGCTAAGAGCTGGCCTGAGGTTCTTTGCAAAACATCTGTTTAAACTCTGCCTAGCTGTAGCAGGACTATTAGGTTTCATGGTCACTAAGCTCATTCATGTGTCTGGTAGGCACACTGGTTACTTTGCTGTCTGTGTGCAGAGCTGGGTGCTTTAACAAAGCATTCAACTACAAAAAAAACCAAAACAAACAAACAAACAAAACAAAACAAAACAAAACAAAACAAAAACAACTGTTTCTTTGTGTTGGGTTTGCATGGCAAGGTTTTGGTAGGGGGAGGGCTACAGGGGTGGCTTCTGTGAGAAGCTGCTAGAAGCTTCCCCTGTGTCTGACAGAGCCAATGCCAGCCGGCTCCGAGACAGACACACCGCTGGCCAAGGCCAAGCCAATCAGCACCTCTGTGATAACATGTTCAAGAAGGGAGAAAAAAAACAGAGCAGGTGGAGGCACCTGAAGGAGGCTGTGGTCCCATGGGAAGCCCGCACTGGAGCAAGCTCCTGGCAGGACCTGTGGAGCCGTGGAGAGAGAAGCCCACACCAGAGCAGGTTTTCTGGCAGGACTTGTGACCCCATGGGGAACCCACACTGGAGCAGTCTGTTCCTGAAGATCTGCACCCTGTGGGAGAGACCCACGCTGGAGCAGTTGGTGAAGGACTGTAGCCCATGGGAAGGACTCAGGTTGGAGAAGTTTGGGAAGGATTGTCTCCCATGAGAGGGACTCCATGCTGGAGCAGGGGAACAATGAGAGGAGTCCTCCTCCTGAGGATGAAGAAGCGGCAGAAACAACGTGTGATGAACTGACCGTAACCCCCATTCCCTGTCCCCCTGTGCCCCTGGGGGGAAGGAGGTTTGAAGCCGGGAGTGAAGTTGAGCCCGGGAAGATGGGAGGGGTGGGGGAGGTGTTTTTTAGATTTGATTTTATTTCTCATTGCTCTACTCTGTTCTGTTTGGGAATAAACTAGATTAATTTCCTCTCTCTAAGTTCAGTCTGTTTTGCTTGTGATGATAATAAGTGAGTGATCTCGACCCATCCTTATCTTGACCCACAAAGCTTCTCGTTACACTTTCTCCCCTGTCTGGTGAACAAGGGGAGTGATAGAGCGGCTCTCATGGGTATCTGGCCCCCAGCCAGGGTCAACCCACCACATTCTTACTAGACCATAATCAGCAGAAAGATCAGCAGTAGATGGTTAAAGATCCTCTGTCCCAAAGAATTTGGGACTGGGAATTTGGTTTGGCCAATGTTTGTGACTCTGGGCTGGAGAGGGGGAATCACTTTCCCACCATGGCATCCTTACTGTCTGTGAAGCTTTAGAGCTGACATACATGTCCCACTCGTGTTACCTTCTGTCCTCTCCTGGTAGTCACCATGTTTCACACTGCAGACTTCAGACAGACTCTGGTGATGCAGTGCAGTCACACCTTTAAATCCAGGAAGTGCCAGGCTTGACTCTGGCTGCCGGCATCTCCCTCTCTGCATGACATACCTCGCATACCAGCACATGGTTCCCAGTACGTCTGTTGTTATAAGTCACAGCCCTTTGTGCATCAAGAATGTCACAGGATAGGGCAAGTGAGGAGAATAGAATATTATGTCTTATGTTATGCACTGATACAGGATGTCAATTATTGTAGAAGACATCACAGGGACTGGGATAAAGGACTGAAAGGGACAGTTGGGTTACTGTGATCCATTCCCTGCTGCTACCAGTACCTTGTCACATTTCTTTCTTCATCTGAACAAGCTCTATCTCAAGAGCAATCAGACTCTGGAAGGGCTGAGACAGTTTTTGGGTGCATTGGCCCAAATCCACCAATACTGCATAGCACTGCCATGGCAAACTGACATCTACGGACGTGCCATGTACCTGGTAAACAGTAAGGCACACAGCATGCTGCCAACTGTATATGCTTTCTCCATATAGATCAATATAGTAATTTGGAAAAATTACTTGCCAAATCCCTGGATGCAGCATGAATATCAGGGTGAAAATGAGAAGAAAGCCCTACCCATGTAAACCAGGCAGAAAGCATCTCCCTACATGTCTGTTAACAGAGGGAAAGAAAATCTCACTGCAATTACCATTGCAGGTTAAACCCTACATGCACCTCAGACAATGACTGCATCTTCAAGAGGTAGATGTTGTCTGGACAAACACAGATCTTGCTTTGTAATGTTTGCTTCACTCTTTCTCACAGTCTAGTTAGCTTCAGGATCCAGCCTCAGGCTTGAACTTCACAATCGGCAATTTCTAGTCTAAGTATCCTCGTAAACATTATGGCGCATGGAGCTTAGAGGAGAACCCCAATGTGGGCAGAGCCCAGGAACTATACAATCGTGAAACTCAGTCTCAGCTCAGATTAATTTTCAGATTTTCCTGTACAATATCTCATCTGCTATATTTTATGATGGGTGGAGGAATGAATTTATGCAAGGCCCAGGATATGGATTAACTGCTCTCTGATGACAGGCAGCATCTGACATTTAGAGAACAGTAGCTCTACCTACAAATTTGTAAAGCCCTGCTTGAAAGGATACTATCTGAAACAAAAACTAAGCCATGGTGTAACAGTTGGGCACAGGAGACAGAGATGTACATCTTTGCCATAGCAGAGGTTTTAATTTTAACTTCTTGAACATTTCACTCTTTGTTACTGCCTTGCTTGAGACAACCACTTTCCTCTCTGTTTGTCCATCTGCAATTTTGCAGAGAAAGAAAAACGATCACCAGCTTTTCTTTCATCACATACTTTGCATGAAACTAACTTCTCTGAATTCTCCTAGCACATACAATGTCCCTGCTGCTGCAAGATAAAATGTGTCACTGCTCCATCTGCTACTCATTTGCTGATGAGTCTGTACGGCAACGTGCTGCTGAGCAGAATATTCCAAAAAAGAAGAAACTGTGCAACCCAACAGATCTGGCTTTGACAGAGCTAGGGCCAGGTCTCATTAATCATTTTGCTGTGCTGCTTACAGTACCTGGTGGAACTGCCTCCTCAATTCAGTATTTCATGGTACTGTCACACAGTAGTTAGACAACTCTTCATTTGGTGCAGGAATGGAGAAACAGAGGCAGCAGGAAGTTCTCAATGCTGAATGATTCCTTATTTCAGTACTGCTCCGATATTCATAGGCAAAAGTCCTTCGTTTTGGGGCAAGGAGTGAAGACAATCCAGGTGCAGAATGTACCCAGTTGTCACCCTCCTCCGTACTGTGTTAAAGCTATATCAGAAGATGCTGAAATTGTAAGACACACAGTACTGAGGCATTGCCAGTTACTTTGGATTCCTGCCCAGTGCCTGCTTACCAAGGGGAAGTCTTACCCCATGTTTTGGAGGAAGAAACTGGCCCTCAGCATCAGCCACAGGGCAAAATTCAGAGGAACATGGCAAGAGATATGCAACCTCTGGCCACACTCAATGGAGGCTTCCCGCCATGCACAGAGATTGTGCAGGAGACTGGATGGATCTACCACTATTCAAGCAACAGCCAGAGAAATCTCCTGAGGACCAGCTCTGCCCCGGAGGAGAAATGCTTGCTTTCATCCTGGGCTTAACCTGCTGTGGGCTGATTTACTTTAGGGTAGGTAAACCCTAAAGAAGCTGGAGTGTCCTGTCATCTCTCAGTCAGGTACACAGGCCTCATTAACATCATCTGGAATGTGAAATATCCCACATCACCCTAAATGGCTCCCACTGAAATCAGTCCCATCAATGTCCCATTGGTGTGGATTAAAAAAAAAAAAAAAAAAAAAAGGACTATGACACCTACATCTCCTCCCCTCTCCCACCCTGCTCAGCACCTGGGAGATGCAGGGTCCTGCTCTCCTCTGGCAGCCCAGCTCACTGCCCAGCTTCCTTGTTCTCACCACATCTTCCTTGTTCTCACCACAGCACTCCTCATCCTCACAGCCCCACCACCCCTGCGTGTCCTGAGATGTCTGAACCAACAGAGCTCTTACTCAGACCCAAGCAGAGTAAGAAAACCTCCTTCTCCTCAGAGGGCAGATTGGAGAAGCACAATAAACAGCTTTTCCATTCAAGTCATTCAAGTCTGACCGGCTGTCCAACCAGCTGCATCCAAGTAAAGGCTGCTCCATTGCTTAGGGCCTGGGGAGGCCTCTGGTATCCCAAGGGTTCTTAACCTCATTTTGCCTGCAGAGGCAGCAATACACCCAGGACTGTGTCCTCTTTATATCAAATTAACTGGAAGCCACACATTTGAAAAAAAAAAAAAAAAGTTTTCTAATATCCATGTCTAAGTATATTTTTAAGCTTTAAAAACAAAAAAGTCAATCTCTAAAACATGAATGCTATTCTATTTTTCAAAATAATCAAGAGGAGGAAATGATGATGATTTGTACTTAATTTTCATTTTTCAAACCAGCTGAAATCAAAGAAACGCCTGATCTCTATTGAATTACAATCTGCCTTTGAACTCTTAATGTACAGCTCTTTCCTGTACTTTACATAAATAATGTTGTTATAGTACATACCCAGTCACAAAGGATACACAGACAGAAGATACAAGAAAAGTGAAGAACCTGAAAGCAAGGTGATAAGATTTTCAAGGCAGAAACACATTTTTCTACTTAACCATTGCCTAAGGATAACACTATTTGAAGCACAAAGACATGCAGCTCCTCATGTTTGATGAAAAGGTTGCTAAAAAAGAAGAGAAGAAGAAGTTATGACATTTCCCCCCACTCTTTCTGGTTTGAGTCAGAAAAGAAACCAAACATGCCTAAAGGGGAAGCAAGGCAGCTGCCTTAAGATACTTTCTGAAATTCAAGTTTTTGCTGAAAAACTGTGTGGTGAAGTTACAGTCCAGGTTGAAGTTGATAACACAGGATCCTTAAATTTAAAAAGTCAGGCTTCTAAGACACCTAGCAAAGAAGAGCCTTAAAGGGGAATTGTCAAAGAGAAGCTATTACAGTATACTACAATTTCATTACAAACCTGACGATCTGACAAAGGCAAACATCCCTCACCAATAGAGAAGTGTGAATAACTGATCTTTTTAGATCAGTGGTTCAACTGGGGAGAGAAAAAATACTTTAGGTAGACCTGAAGCAATTTATTTTTAAAAAATATTATTTTTATATTTATATACATACATAAATGTGTGTGTGTGTATATGTGTGTATATATATATATATAATAAATGGTAACAATTTGTTTTGGATTGAACTACTCATTTCAATCCCAGATCATTTTGTTTCACTTTGCAATATTTCAAATAACAGCATAGAGTAGAAGTTGCCAGCTGCACACTATCACAAAACCAGCAAGACATCATATCTGCTAATTCAGCTAGGGAAAGAAAAATCTAGAAAGAAAAGAAAAATCTGGAGACATAGCCTTTTTCTACCCAGCTCAGAAGAGAGTTTCAAATTTGTTTATCACGATAGTTTTTCTCTGGACTAATTCAGTTCTATTGAAATTAGTCCACTTCGCAATCAACACTGGAAATTACTCCTTGAGGCTGCAATATTATTTTTAAACAAAAATCAGGCATTTTATATGCCTGATTATATGAAATCTCCTATTGTAGTTGTTCTTCTCTTTATAAAATATTTACGTACCTCTTAGAGGTAGGGTGTGTGGTGACATTATAGCTCAGAGGTTCAAGCATTCACATGTCACATGAGAACCATCCAAGGTATTTTACCATAGCTATAGTAAACACCAGGCCTGAAAAATTGGGCCTAATTCTAATCAGAACTTCCCAGCTTGAAAATTCCCTTTAGTTAAATTTAACTTGATTCAAAGCAAAATATCTATGTATAAACCCCAATCTTTGGAAATGCCCCCACTGCCATCACTGTACATGGAGCTGCTGTAGGACAAACAAAGGAATCTCTGTCTTGATCCAGAATCAGGACCGCAAGCCTGTTTTGCAGGGCCTTGCTATCCCAAAAACAACCTCGGCCACAGCTGGAAGTTTAGCTATACCCTCCAGTGAGAACTAATACCATAAAGTTAGTCTCCTTGTCCTAGATCTCATGACTGCCTCACTATGCTGCTTCCAGCTCTCCTGCAGTCATACTGTGATTTAACAGGCTCCTCCAAACCCTCCAAGGCAGCAAAAATCTAGCAGCAGCTACCCAAAAACTTCAAAACCCCGTAACAAGGCAGGAGATAAGGCTAGCCCTGGTATGTTGAAAGAACCAGGGCAAGCAAATAAAGCTGCTCTGCAAGTCCTAATTGCTCATTACCAAGATGCAAAGGAGAGCAAATTTGGATGGCTGTAAGCAGCAATCTCTTGTTACTATTCCTCCAAGCAATCACCCTTAGTCTTACCTATGGTCAGCAATTACCACACCAGCCTCACCCTCTGTGACATTCCCCTGGGAACTCATGTACTAACCACACTTTCTGCCACTTCTTAAAAACTGCAGACGGCAGTGAATTTTGCTGGCTGGCCACTTAGTGATTTTTTACAGGGAAGGGATATTTTGTAAAAGGAAGTCTTTCAAAAGTAGGAGAAATAAGGGTGTTTATAAAAATAACCAGAATCCTTCCCCAAGGCATTCTGAATAAGACACTCCCAACAGCCTTAAGGTTCAATGTCAGCAATGCAAGGGTCAATGAAGGATTGAAAAGGCACACCCCTCTCCATAATTAAATGGTAACTTCATTTCTGATGACGTCAGTGGAGTGACAGTGAGTACATGATTAACTCAACATCCAGAGAACTACACACACTCATAACACCCCAGAAGAATCAAGCACTGATAATGTGGAACGAAGGTGAAGGAATTTCAACCAAATGTTGAAAGAGTGGAAAAGGTACTGACAATTGGAAATAGAGTTATGCAGTGAGAAAAGTTGGGCAACATTAAAAATCAGTGATAATACTAACTTGCCAGTAGATCTAAAAGCATTTTAGGTTGGGTGTTGTGCTCTTGCACCAGCCAGTGAATCTCTTGGTCTGCATACTGTTTCTTCCCCAATCAGCATGTGCTATTTGTTTCTTCTCCCCATCCTCAACCACGAGTAATTTCTGGAGAAAGGCTTAATCATTCTCTGCTGTCTTTCAAAACCCAGTGTCAGCTGCAGATATCTCAATGGTTCGGATTTATTACAAAGAAACACCTCACAAAGAAGAAGATGGGCTTCTAAGGAATAAGGCAGAGATGCTGTGCTTTTTTGAGAACCACATACAATATACAGTAGCCCCAGCACAAATCTGAGGCCAGCTGCATGGGTTACTATTGGTATCAAAGAACTTCACTCACTTTATCAGAACCAAGGCATTGTAAAGGGCGACCTCTCTAAAAAAATACTGGTGAACAGCTGTTTTCATTCTGGAAGTTAGTGGTAGGGTCTTTTTGTCCTCAACTGATGAGCAATTCCATCCAAGAACTTCCCCCTGAAGAAGATAACTTATGTCTGTAGTGAAGGTTTTATTCTCTCAGACATTACAAGCCCAGGACAGTGAGAGTTCACCTCCATGGAGGCTGGGAACATATCCTGCCTGGCAGTGCTTAGGATCCAGTGCAAAGGGCCCATCAACATCCCAACCTCTGCCAGAGCTGGGCGGGGGAAAATCATTTCATGGGTAATGGACCCAACCAGCTCTGTAGCTATGTTCTTGAGGACTTCCTGCCCCAGCAGTGAAAAATCTGTCTCCTAGTATCAGTACTGAATTCACAGAAAACCTTTTTTCTTTTTCCCAAGTCTTTCTAAAAGTTCAAATTCTCATCTAGTCCTCAATCAGAGATGTAAGAGCTTTACAAATCCAGGAGAGAAACTCTTGCTTTTATACCTAATACAGTTGGCTTCCAAACCTCACAAGCCCACTCACAAGTCTATTTGTTCCTCATCCTCCCCAGCTGAGATACAATGATCTGCAAATCCTTCAAGCTTGCAGCAGCCAAGGCAACACAACTGCACTTTCACCTAATTTATCAAGCTCCTTTTGCCTTGGCCACAGCTCACATCAGCTTTCTTGCTTCCTTCCTGCTCTGTCCCTTGGGTCCTTGAGCTATCCTACACTACAGGGTCTCATTAGCTTAATAACTTTACAGCAAAAGGATTCTGTTCCTGCAGGTTTTGCTGGAGTCTCCCTGGTTACACACAGGCATTCCTGAAAACCTGGACTCACAGAGGAAATCCCAGTCATGACATGGAGCTTCAGCTTAAATCAAGGAGAACAGCCAGCTGAATGAGTAGCATGTTTTTTCCATACCAAACACACTTTTCTCCAGGGCATCACACATTCCTGCTTTCCAGCAAGAATAGCTGTAGTTTATGTCTGGATTTCAACCCCAGAATGATCTCCAGCTCAGCTGCCACACATCCTACCAGAGCCTCTGAGCCATGTGCTAAGCTGTGCAGAATGCATTGAAGTCCAGTCTTTTGGGAAGCCTCAACTTGCACTTTAGGGTGACCACGTCTGAACATTCACAGCTCAGACATCCCTACACCTGCGGTACATGAGTTGCCCAATTAGTCTGCTCTTGCATGTCAGTAAGGCCTCAGGTTTTGCTTGCTGTGCCTGCAGAGGATCTCTGTCCAAGAGAAATGCCTTCATCCTGATGCTACATGGAAATGCCAGACATGCTCTAAGGCAAACCACAGGCTCTGGAGAGTCAGGGTCCCCTTGCTACTGTGGGGCTGAAAGGACCAGTGCTCCACCAGGAGCTTTGTGCAACAGACCAGGCAGAGCGGTCGCTGTCTGCTCTGCTTGCTTCCTGCCCTAGGCAACTGCACGTTGTGCCCAAGCCTGGGGCCAGACTGTCTCAGGCCCCTTCCAGGCCTGGTTCTGTTCCTCCCTTCTCACAGACTTGTGAAGAAGTGAAATCTCAGCTGTCGGGGGGTTGGCGAGAGGAGCAGGGTTTCTAGGTGAGAAGAACAGGCCAAATGCTCTCTTTCTATCACCCTCCAATGTGCCAGCTTCACAAACCTGCTGACAGTCCTTGAGAGCTGATGACATTTTTCAAAACATTGACAAAAATAGACAAGCACTTCCCCCCCACCATTGAAAACACCCATCAACTATTTCCACAAAGCCCTTCTGCTCTCCACTCTTTCTCTGACCACCTTCACAGCCGGCTCTTCTCTACCAAAACATTTACATAGACTCACCCCATTCCATAGTAAAAAGAAAAAACAAAAACCAACTATCTTCTAGGGAGCAGCTGACACCCCAACCCATTAAGAGATGCTAACATTTTAATGGCAACTCCCACACGTTGTAAATTCTGGTCCTGCTCCTTTACACAAGAAGAACTACTAGTGACTCCCCATGAAAAGATTTGCTTGAGTGCAAGTTTAACATAATCATTTAGCACAATGTAAATGATGCCATTAGTACCTGTAACTAACACTGAAAATAAAGTTAAGTGCTCACTGAGCTCATAATTTCAAATTAAAAGGAAAAACAAACGTTTTTAAAAACATAATTCATAACTCATTGCTTATATCTTGGCTTGCTGTTAAAATACTTTTATGTTTTACATCCATTTCAGTTCAGCAACACTAATAAATCAATTTATTTTTGTAACCTGAGTACATACACTTGCTATATATACAGTGCCTTTTGGCAACATGCAATAAATTGAACTGAATAAGTGTAATGGCATTAAATCTTTTTTTTCTTTTTAAAGATGTATTTATTTCCGAACTTCTTGTACTGATCCTTTAAAACCTATAATTAAGCCTCTGTTGGATATAAACGTACGAAGCTATTTGTTCTAGAGGGGCAATCCAAATACTTTACATAAGCAGGGATTAATATGCCCATTATGAGCCATTAGTTGGCCTGGGAATAAACTTGTAAGATCAGAAGCATTTTGGCTCTTATTTAACTTGAACTTAATTTACTTAAGTTCAGCATATGCCTAAGTCCCCTGCGGAACTAGAACCAAAGTTGTTGATCAGATTAGGCGTATGAAATCCAGCATCTTGAAGGATCAAACTCTCACAGATAAATGATGTTTTTGTGGCAAGTACTGTGATAGGTGTGAATAATCAGGTATCACAAGCAGAGTAAAACCACACGGTTCTATTAGAACCCCAAACTCAAAGCAATTGAGATTGAACTCTTACAGGGGCTGGGTCTATTTATGAAATATAGGCCTTTTTCCTAAGCTCCTCAGAGTCAGCTTTGCTTTGTGTGGCTCAGATTTTTAAGAATTCCTCCTGTTTCTTATATCCCTCCATATCCAAGTAGCTCTTCTCAGGCAAGATATAAGTGGTGTGAGACACACTCACTCCTTGTTCCCTTTGCTAACTAAAAGCTCACCATGCTAAGCCGGAGCTGTACAGAGTATAATTCTGTAGAATTCATTCAACACACATGAATTCTGCTTTCCAGCTAAGGCAAATGAAGCTTTAGAAGCCTCCAAAGACCTCACATGCAAGCAAAGGATGAAGTCAGCACTGCAAGATTTACAGTTGAATTGCAGTTCTGCAAACTGATAGTGTCTTTGCATTGCTAGGATTAGCTGTACGTATTATCTAGCTTGCTCCAACAAGTCCAAGAACATACTTAAATCATTGACAGTGTTATTTGTCTTTAAAATAAAAGGTCACAAATAAAAGCTATCCATGCTGCAAGCTCACAAACCTGAAGGTAACATTTTTCAACTCCACATGAGCTGGTACCATAATTCCGGCACTAGGCAAAATAAGGAAAGTCATGTTAGTGACTGAACAGCTATAAAGCTGGGTAGTCAAGGAGAGCCAGGAATACACCAAGATTGCCTTCTGTGCTAGAGAGCACTGGCTTGATTGGGATTCAGCTCTCAGAGCTTTATTTGGTTTTATTGATATTTTGGTAGGTTACTCAATAACATTGTATTCAGCTTATGTTGAACTGTATCTGCTATCACTCCTTGTTTGATTCATCTACAACTGAGCAAAAGACTCAGAAGAAGGGAAAGATTAAAATGAGAAAGTTGTGATGTTGGAACATTATGATGCACAGTGTCATCATATAATTATTACAAGAAATACCTGTAAGAAACACAAAGTTAAGATAAAGATTTTCTGAGTTGGAAAGAAACAGCACGAAGTTAACACCTGGTCTCATTAATATGCATGTCAACCTGCTTTCAAGATAAATAACAGCATTCATGTAAACCATTTAATATAAAAGCAATCACACAGAGACATACACGATCCAATTCATGCCGAGGTTTTAATTTAATGTTTAGATCACAATTTTAGCTCTTTAAATTGAGCATCAAAAATAAATAATAACCAAACATAAATGCTTACTTTAGATTTGGTTTAGTCTTCAAGAGACATACAGCCTGGCAGAAGCAGTTCACAGTTTGGGACTCATAGAAAAAATACCCCCAAACTCCAGAGGTTCTGTAATTTGAACAATTGTCTCCAGTTTATGGGAAACCAAATTATGGTTTCCACTTCTTCCCTCTTTATAGCAAGAAGACCTGTATTTGTGTGAATTTCTTAAACTTCCAGGATTAAGAAACTCTAAATATTCTTAGAAGTGGTCCCCCAAGAGGCAAATTCCAAAAACTCAAGAGAGAAATCAAAAATGAGATCCCTGCTATCAATCAACTTGATTGACCTCCATTCAAGAAGGACTAATTGAATCAACCCAGTGGGCAGCCAGTGGGATGAGACAAGTGCTTCTGACTACACATGATATTCTCGAGCAGAAGGGAAGCACTGCAGGTGTCAGGCGAATCAATATTCCTCCATCCTATCATAATACGGCCTAAACCCACTGAGGATGCAATGGATGGCTTCAAACTATTNAGACGGACATAGTAGTATCAGGTAAGGCTTAGTCTGCCCTCAGCCAAGCAAGGACAGGCATGAACAAGGAGATACTCCATCACTGGGACAGGCCTTGCACTATTCTTTCATTTCAACTATAGATCTTATTGTTCCATCCTCAGGTAAATGGCGAGCATCAAGAACTGCCAGAAAATCCAGGTGAAACCTAGAGCTATGGTCTTTTGTCTTGAGATCCTTGGTAGTTCAGCCCTCCATTCAAGAAGGACTAATTGAATCAACCCAGTGGGCAGCCAGTGGGATGAGACAAGTGCTTCTGACTACCCATGAGCAGAAGGGAAGCACTGCAGGTGTCAGGCATCCCTCCATTCCTCCATCCTATCATAATATGGCCTAAACCCACCGAGGATGGCAGTGGCAGCGAATCGGGTCGCTGATACTCCTCTTTCTTACGTTATTTTGGGATGCTATGTTCAGCATCATCTTACCCCTCCTAGAGACTCTTCAATGGGAAGGATGACTGGTCAATAAAAAGGGAAACAGAATACATTACCTCAGCAGTTACCTCCAGAAAGGCTATTCCTACCACTACTCTCACCTCACCCCAGACTCCCATCTCCAGTGATAACACCCTGATAGCTTCCTTTGTCTCCTCCTTCAGTCCTTTAAGAATAATCCCTATTTCCTGTAACTACATTGTTATTTCAACAGAATAGAAATGAGTCCACCTTCCATCTAGTTCCTCTGCTTCTACTATGAGCTTTAGCTCACTCCTACTTGAGACAACATCAGCCATATTCCACTACAAAAACCAGTCATCTCCAACCTTTGATCTTCTCATTTACTATGTTTTGACTACAACTGCTTGGATTTCTAGGACAGAGTCAGTGAAGAGATCCAGTGAAAGTCACAGCAGATATTATTCATGTCATACTTAGCAGTTCTTTATGATTAAAATTCTATATTCAGAAAAGTCTCCCACCTCAAAGCTTAATAAGAGAACAGATTTTATTTGCCTCCCCAAAGGCACCTTGAATGTTTGTTTACAAATTTTGACTTTTCAATAAAACACCATTCTCCCTCAAAAAAAAACCCTCTCTCATATAAATAAAGTTTATTTTCAGTGTTTTTGTGTTAAGTAACCTCAAATTAATGACTTGTATACTGGCATAACACTTAGCTAGCTGTATCCTGCTCCTACACACCCTGGCTCTAATATTTCTATCCTGATACTTACCATAAAACTCTTTTCTCCAGTTGAATAACTCAACAAATTGCTGTAATGTACATAACACAGGTAATAAAGAGCTGGCAAACTTCACATTCACATTAAGGTAGCCAGCTATCTCATAAGCTTTTGTTTAGCAATGATTGATAGACCATTATTAACAAGCAGAAAAAGATGCCGTAGCAGTCATTTAGTCCAATTCCACTCATTGCTTATATTCATTGAGGAAAGATGAAGATCTATGGAACACAGCTTGTCAATAAATAAGACTGCTTATATGAGACTAGAAAGCCCTCATTAAAGCAAAGCAAGTCATGTAATTCCAAAATGAGCAATCAGAAAAGAAACTTATGTGTGTGTGTTCTTGCACTGGAATGTTTGCAAATGGAAGGAAAATCATCCTTGAAACCTCAACTCACCCAAAAAGAGTCATAACTCACCACCTCCATAGAATATTTTTTACAGCTGTCCCGTTAGGCAAGATGTTGCAATAAGGCCAGTCAATAAAAGCTGCCTTGACAACAAATGGCTGAACCTATTCAGAAAGTTTGGGTAGCTCTTCAAGCATTCTAATCAATTTTGTTTGATTAGCAAACACATCACTTTCCTCCTATTGACAAACTTGGCCTGTGCATGCTACCAATCTGCACTGGACAAAATGCCTCCATCTCCATGCAGAGGCGGAACGAAGCAAGCTGCAGACAACACTAACAGCACCAGCAGTACCATAGAGAGGCCAGCCTGACACAGGCATGAGTGGCTGTGCATCCAATCTTCTCGTGGCTCCTAATTCTCCTGACGTACCATGCCTCGTCATTGCTAAGCATCAAACACAGTCCTAGTATATACACTTCTCATGTAGGATCAGAGGAAATGGTCTGAATTTGCACATTAGGGTTTTATTTTATTTTCTAGTTCCTTCACACCTCATTTCAGTACCACTTGTGTATTTCTGTTACTGCTTTTGGAGCTACATTGTCCCTGTGTGATGCTACAGCATCTAGGAATGATCAGCCCCAGGTCCTTAACTTTGGGAAACAGATCCATCTGATGTACAAGCTAAACACTGTACTTCTGAAGTCTACATTAAAAGAATTTACAGAAATCCCATTACATTGGATAGCTCTGAGTACTGCAATGTATTCAGCGTCAAGTGCTTATACACAGAAGAACAAGCAGATATTGGCCTAATTCTTGGCATGCTGAAAGCTGAGATACTCACATACATTCTGAGCATATGACACCGTGGATTTAGCTAGCAAGGAATAGCTCAGGAATAAGCTCATGAATTCAGGTCTTTTGCCTGGTCACACAGTCAGGCACTACATTTCATGCTGCACAAATGAGTCCTTAGTTGCTCACCCAGAAACTTGAAGGGAAAGTTTACTATGCTGGATATTTCAGTCTATTTGATTAAAGCAGATTCATAGATTTCAGATAAGCAGGAATCTTCTGTATTGGCTCTTTCTTACTAGCCTGTATTTGATTTGTGATGAGGACTTCACAGAATTTTCACTGTTCTATTTTTTCCTTCAAAATTGCAAGTTTTAATGAAAGATGTAACATGAGAAAGGAAGTTTCCATTAGATTTTGTATCTAATTTTCAGCCCGTTCTATATCCCCATCCAAAACACATCCAAACACAGTGTCAGAAAATAGTTGAAAAATATTATACACTCACTGCTGAGAGAAGCTCAGAATTGTCTTGTGTAAGAGCACATCTTTATGTAGCAGACAGATGGATCTTGCCTTGCCCTTGAGTGTGCAAGTACTATAACTGCTACCAGCCCAGCAGCTGGAGGGCCTCAGGAGACAACGTAGGAAAACAGAGGAAGGCAAAAGAGAGCTCTGACAGGTGGCTGCCTTGTTCATAAGTCATGTCAAAAACTTTAACTACTGTGTTACACCACAGATAAGTTCTTTGTTCAAAACTGCTAATACAGCCTGTATTCCATGGGCTAGGGCAGGCTGCGGCAGAGCTAAGGATGTATCCAGACCACTAGTTCCCATTAAAACTGCAACACCTTAATTTTTGCTAAAATTTTACCTTGGCTTAACAGTACAGAACACCCCAGTTTTCTTCAAAAAAGTAAGGCTGTGAGGAAAGGTATTCTCATCTAAGCTGTTCACAGTGATTCTTCAGAGACAGAAATGCTTAGAAATGGAGAACTAGAAAACAGCTGGTCCTTTTACACTAAGACATGGAAACAAAACTACTGCAGCCCTGGCTGAAGAAGCAATACTAGAGCAGACTGATCCTACCTTATTTTATGTGTACCTCCCAGCCAAGCACCTTACTGTTATGCCAGGATGGCTGGCCACAGATCTGGCCCCCTGCGCTCTTTACAGCTTTCTGCATCTCTGCTGCCTGGGGTCAGAACAGTCCTTGCTGCCCCCAGAGAGCAGAGCCTGCAATTCTCTGTGCATAAATGGGACAAGGGAGAGCTCGCTTGTTTACTGTGGGCTACAGGAGAATCAAGCTGATGCTGGCCTAACTCTCATAGGCTGCCTAACATGTATAAATAGTCAAGCCCTCATTATTGCTGAGTCTGGAGAGCAGCTAATTTTAGACAGTAGCAAAGCTTTTAAAACAGAAATTCTTCATCAGCCAATCCTTCATTGCTGGAAGATAACATCTCTTTCACCTGAAAGACAGACTTACATAGTTCTGTCTTTCTGATAACATTAATGAGTTACTGCTCTGGGGATAGTTCACTCAGATCCCTCTAGCTGGCTTGCTTTAAGCTGTCAACTGCTGGCTACACCATAACTCCCTACTACTGAGTTAAACCCTCCAGGATAGCACATTCTTTATGCGCTACGCTTCCTCTATCTGCTTCCCCTCTCCTCAGATCTTAACTTTATTCTCTAAACTTAGACCCACCACAGATCAGGCCATGAAGTGTCAGAGAGATCCTTAAATATGAATTCATTCTCCTCCTCCCACATAACCCTCACCTGCCATCACCTCTCTGGATATAGTTACCTTCACTCTGTCTTCTCAGTCCTTTACTCACACTTTGGTCTTTTCCAGGCTTAGTAAGATTCAGATCTACTTTGAAATGTGGCTCCTGAAATTTTTCACGAGATTTCATGCCTATTGTCTCTGAATGACTCCAGATCAGACATGTTCAGTTCATAAGGGTGGTGAGGGGAAGAGAACCAAAGTCGGCAAAGTTTCTGCCAGCTGAAGAGTTTGGCTGCTATCCTGCCTTCCTCAAAAGGTTCTGCAGCACGAAGTGTGCAGTTTGAACAGCTCCCTGCAAAAAAGTACCACCGTTCTCTAACCTTATCCACAGCACGAGCAGGGCCAAAAACCAAGCCATATTGAGTGCATCACTAAAGCCATTGGATCTGATTCCATAGGCACAGGGATCCAGTGCAAATAATAGTCATGCTTTAAATTCACAGGACCTAAGCCTCCTGTTTCAGCCAGTGATTCTCTCACCCTGAGACTAGCTCCTAATCCCATCCATCTTCCCACCCTTTCAATGATGTTACCAGAACCAGTGCTGGTATTAAAAGCTGTCTACAGATAAACTCCCCTCTGGCTTCCATATCTGGTACCTACTTCTTCCTCAGCCTGCTCTTTTCTCTCCTCTTCCTCATCTCCTGTGTGTCATCAGTACAGGCTACTGTTTTAGTGGCAGTGCCTGCTAAACTGCCAAGTCATTGAGCAAAGCTGTAGGAGAGCAGAAAATGTACAAAGTTTTCATGGATCATCATGTGAAAACTTAGCCCTTTTTTCCTTTGAGCAATGCCAAGACTTGGACATTGCATTTTTGCAATGCTAAGGAGTCGGTAGGCCATTCTGGACATGAGATCATGATCTCATGAGATGCAAGTTCTTCTTATTGCTAAGCTGAAAACAGTTTTCCAAACCACTGAGAACTAACCAAATCAGATGGGAACAAGAACTGCACAAGGCTCTCAGGGCAGACAGAGGCAAGTGGCTTGTAGGTTCTGTGGTGTGCATCTACGTGCAAGGACTGTTTTGGGCTCAATGGTAAGGACACAATTCACTAAGTGAACTTTCCTTGGGCATAGAAGAAGGACAATACAGACCGATACAAAGTTATAAAGAGCTCTAGAGGCATATGGACACTTAAAACATCAGGCACTGATATAACTTCAATCTTGCCAGTCATCAGCTGTGAACAAGTGAGAAGAAAAGCAAAGGGGTAAAATAAATAAAAGATAATACAAAATGTTCAGACAAATAATAATAAAAAAATTCAAGTCCAGAAGGCACATGGGGTGCGATGAGTGAAACTGCCTGAATGGCTCAGAGGGATACAGCAGCCAGGCTAATTTATCGAGATAGCAAAATGACATTTTCTAAAACAAGCTAAATTAATTATTTGCCTCAGTACTCCCAAAGGAGAAAAGAAGCTGACAGAAAATGACATGTCATATAACTCTCTGGGTGATAAGGAGGGGAACTATCAGGGTTGAGGCCTATGCACCCATCCTGTGGTACTTGGCCGCCTAGGGCAAACCCTTTAGTTGATGAATACAGACAACATACCAAAGACATGCCAGCAATGTTCTGTGATGGGGAAGGGTTCTGTCTGATCATTCTCATGAAGCTCAAGACAATCTCTAGGTCTGACTCTCCTTTGCCAGAGCCTTCACGTCTTCATTTCGGCCTGCACAAAGTGACTATGAAATTCCTTCAAATAAGAATTCTTTTTTTTCTTGGTGGCAGCTCAACACTCCCTGTTCACAGGTATAAATGTCTAGACAAGGTGCTAAGCAAAAATTCAGGCATGAGCTCATGCCACTATTCACAAGGGAAACAGGGCAGAAGCCTTTTCCAAAGTCATGCGAAATTAAGTGGGGAGACTTGGCCGTCATCAAGCTAGGTGCAGCCACCATGAGCTCTTCTTGCCTTGCTGCAGGGTGAAGGGGTTGCTGGCTTCCTGATACCGAAGGGACCTCAGTGTAAGATAGGTTTCCAGAAAAAATAAAATTTAGATCATAGTCAGTTTTTCTCTCAGCATCAATGTTAGCTCCATTTTTTTTTTCCATAACTCAGTTCCATTACAAAATAGCTCCCCTCAGTGACTGAGGGTACCCATGCATGTATCCTGTGTAATGTGTTACAACTATTCTCTGTTACATGAATGCCTAAACATTAGTGGTTGCCTCCAAGGGCCTCACTCCATCCTTCAGCCCCTAATCAGTCAACAGCAATACTCCCATTGCAGGAAATTGCACCTGCAAGGACACCATATTAGAGGATTTACTTAAATATAGCCAACTTACCAGAACTGGGGTGAATGAACTCATTTTGATTAATAAAGAGGGACACATCAACCCACCAAAAAGTAGCAAAATTCTTTGTCATGCTTTTCCAGATTTTAAGAACTACAGTAATGTTCAAAGCTTGATATAAAACCCAGTAAAACAAGACCTGCATATACACTTGGCATTACTGTTGTTTTACTTTCCATAAGCACTGAAAGACTTTTGGATACCATGGTACACAGATAATGAGATTGCAAGGTGTAATGTTATTTAGAGTATTAAGAAGTGGAATTGCAGACAAGCCTTATCAAGATCTGTTTAACCGCATAGGTAGAGAAATCTCGAAGAAGTGATAACATACTCACAGTGAAGCTCTTGGTAACTGTAATGATCCAGAAATTGTCTGTTCTTCTTGCACAAGTCTGACCAATTCATTTGTCAGCTGCACATTTTCTGCCTACAGTGAAGAAAACCACATTGCATAGTATTAACATCATACACAATGCAAGCATGCATAATTATACATAGATAGATAGATGAACTTAAGAGGGGTGGGGGGAAATAACAGACAAGATAGAAAATTCCATAAATATATTTAAGCAAAAGAGCCTGAAATGAGGCTGTGTGAATTCCCTCTTTTCAGATGTCAATGAGTTGGAAGATCATGGCAATTGCTCACTTTAGACACACTTGAGAAGGTAATCAATAGAGAAGAGAGAGTAATAACGCAATTTAATTTAATATAAATAGACTAGGATAATAAATCTCTCTCTAAACTAAGAGCTAAGTCCTTTCCCACTATGTTTCATTCTATGCTTCTAAAAGAGCATGTGTGCAAGTCTCCGAAGAGATATGAAAAGTGCAAAAGTAAGCTACAGAGGTATGTGCAGAATTACATGTGAGATGCTGTAACTAAGCAAGAGGTCATGCAAGACAAGGATAAATCTTTCCTGTTGACATTTTATAGATGCTCTTTTAGCTTTGCAGAAACTGAACAGCACTAAAAGCTTCACACAGCAACCAACATACCTGAATCTGTGATATCTTAGAATGATGCATTTTGGGGCATCCGTAGCAAAATGGTAAGAGAAAAGGATGTTGTTGTAATTCCAAGTGACAGGAAACAACCTCAGTCAAAGCACTCATGTCAGCATGTAAATAATTACACACTCTGGCTTAGTCCAAAGCCTGTCGTCTTCACTGGAGGACTCTTGTTGAATCACATGCTCTGTGAGTATTGACACAATCTCTAAATTCCTGTACAAACCTATCAAACACAAGTAACATTTTCTGGGCATGGTCTCTATTGATTATGCTGAAGTTCAGGTCAGGAATAAACAAAGGGGGAATCATTTTAGGGCAATGCAGAAGAAATCTGCACCTATTGCTTGGGGAATAGGAAAAGGAAACAAAGTGTATCTTCAGTAGCCACAGGTTCCAAAATCCCAAAATCGTAAGTAACAAAAAAATGTTTATATACGTATTACATTTCAGATCTGTGCTCAGGCCAGAAGCAAATGAAGCCAACTCCAATATGTACCAGCATTTCACAGGTACAGGAAGGTATAGTAATCTCTAAAAAGAGATTACTTACTTTAGGGCAGGCTAAGGAAGCAAAGAAGCCACACTTCAACTGCACTATGTACAATATAAATCATTCCAATACGAAAGGATCATTCATCGATGAAGAAAGTACAAGAGACAGCTGGGGCATAATACAGGAACATGGAAGTTATTGTTAGTTTAGAAGGTTTTAGGAAATAAGAAATTAAAATTCAACTCCAAAGAGACGTCAGGCCATCCTGGGGTCCAACACATCCAGATACCCTACAAGATCAGCAAAGGTTTGCATGCTCCTGGCTGCTGCAGATGGTACAAAAAAATCAGTGTCGAGGGAAGTGAGGTAGCTCTTCTTCCCAAAGAGCAAGAAGACTCTCTGAATAGATGTTTGTGCACAAAAATAGCTCTCAAGATCAGCCGGACCTCAGGCTAATCAATAATTTCAGGATGGCAGTATGTAAGGGCACGTTGTGCTGGACAGAAGAGTTGATCAATGCTTCATTATACTCTGGCACTCAATATCAGACACTGCAGGATGCTCCTAGCTAGATGCATCAAAGTGTGGTGTTTTTTACCACAACACAAAACTCTCAGTAAAAAGCCGAGAGGAAACAGGGTCTATGGGTAACCTACTGGTCTGTCAATGATTCTTGTCCCTGACATCTTCTCCAAGCCCTGTTGCTGTTTCAACTGTGCTAACAGTTGCTTTGTGGCAAATCAACTCCCTAAAAAACACACAGTGACAAATTCTGGTCCTAGTTGTCCCCTCCAGCTCTGTTTTGTGGATGAGGCAATGGAAGGAATCACAGAATGGTTTGGGTTGGAAGAACCTTTAAAGGTCATCTATTCCAACCCTCCTGCAATAAGCAGGGACATCTTCAATCAGATCAGGTTGCTCAGAGCCCTGTCCAACCTGACCTTGAATGTTTCCAGGGACGAGGCATCTACCACCTCTCTGGGCAACCTGTTTCAGTGTTTCACCACCCTCATCATAAAAAATTTCTTCCTTACCATGACCCTTTGTCCTATTGCTACAGGCCCTACTAAGAAGTCTGTCCCCATCTTTCTTATAAGCCCCTTTTAAGTACTGAAAAGCTGCAATAAGGTTTCCCCAGAGCCTTCTCTTCTCCAGGCTGAACAATTTCAACTCTCTTAGCCTGTTGTCATAGGAGAGGGGCTCCAGCCCGCTGATCATCTGTTGTGGCCCTTCTCTGGACACGCTCCAACAGCTCCATGTACTTCTTATGTTGGGGGCCCCAGAGCTGGAGGCAGAACTCCAGGTGAGGTCTCATGAGAGTGGAGTAGAAGGGGAGAATCACCTACCTTGACCTGCTGGTCACGCTGCTTTTGATGCATCCCAGGATGCGGATGGCTTTCTGAGCTGCGAGTGCACATTGCTGGCTCATGTCCAGTTCTTCATCCACCAGTACCTCCAAGACCTCCTCAGGGCTGTTCTCAATCCCTTCATCCCTCAGCCTGTATTATTACCAAGGGTTGCCCAAATCCACGTGCAGGACCTTGAACTTGCCCTTGTTGAATCTCATGCCATGGAAATGTCATGACTGATTTTGTTGTCTTGCTTCTGAAGGAATCAAGACATGAGCTATAGGAAAAGTAAACCGAGGCAGTAAAAAGTGACCATCTTTTGTATCTTCTTTGTCTTGAATACACAGGAATTAGGTTCTAGGCTCAGTCTTACTCTCAGGTCCCCTAGAATTTTTGTAACTTTTCCTCCAAAGCTCTCCAAGAGACTTGGCTGAGCAGCTTGCTGAGAGGAGTTTCTGACAATGGACACTGGAAATGGGCACAGGAAAAAGACAGCCAAAATAGCTCTAGTGAGTTTTACATTCATCTCTGACATTATGAGAATCTTACTTCACCCAAGAACAGAGAGAATCCCAATTCCCAGACAAGATGATGTAGTGATAATTCACTGGTAGCTTGACCGTCTCTCTGGGATTTCCCCTCACAGAAAAATCTTGGGCTGCACGATAAACACTTCTCTGCGCCTTTCTAGTAAAGTGTCTGGTTCTGACCTGAAACCAGTGCTGCAGGATTGCTACTGGATCAGACAGTCTAACTTTGTTTCGCTTGACTTTTGTCCAGCCTCACATCCATGAGTCGTAAAGATAACTCAGAGATGAGGAAAACCTAGACCTGTGGCTGATGGTGCAGGGGACAGCATGCAAACCAGCTCTCTCTTCCACAGCTGGGTTAGCTATGCAGTGTGGATTCATTTTAGCAAGCCAGAGTAACATATGGGGTGCAATCCTCCGTAAACTGGTGCCAGGTTCTTGCAGGTAGGACACAAGCTCTTTTCTCATAGTCACTTCCCTGGCCACCACTGCATTTGGAGGACATTTCCTTCATTCCCATAAGGCATTGGCACTGATGGAAAGTGTCTACAATCCTCCTCGCCAATTTTCCATTATTATCCCCACAGCTTATTAGCAATTTCATTATCCAGGATGAAACAGGCACCCATTTGAAACAGCAGCTCCCAGCTACATTTGTAGGAGAGCAAAACAATGGATAGTTAGCCAGGGGACTAGACAGTCCACCAAGTGAACCAGTACACAATCTCCGGTTTGTAAAGCACTGCCAAACTACGGAGGGCAATGAAATAGGCAAAGCGAGGCCTTGCACAAAGAAAATCCACATTGTTCAGCATCCTGTCCCACAGATGCTACTTCCTGCTTAGTACAAGGTCGCTTTCCCTGAGCTGTTTGCCAAAACACAACTGGAATGCCAAACAACTCCAACTTCATTATTCCTGCCTTTTCCACTCCTCCTCGCTTGTCAAATCTACTGCACTTTCAGTAAACAGAAGTGCTTGCACACCACGACACTACCTAAAGTCTCACTGTAAACGTAACCCAGGGCCTGCAGTGGCAAAGGGTCTGAACCCTGGCAGGAAGGAAGGTATAGTTCCTAATTCTGGGCTTTACATCAGTCCAGCTCTCTGCCTAGAATCCCCACCTGAAAGGGAAGATAATGCATCTGTCATACACCTGAGGGAGACCACAAGATTTGATGTCTGACAAGACAAAAGGCAGTTCCCAGCACAAAGTGCTGTTTCAAAACCGTGCAGTGCACGTGTCATCAGATTACCTTTTGCAGCTGCCTTGCAGACACCCAACTCCAGGCCAACAGTGGCAAACTGCAAGTTCAGAGAACTGCAATAGAGCATTCAGCTGTATCCTACTGCACCTTGTCGTAGCCAAGGACTTTCTTAGCAGAGTTCCTTAGGCTAAAGGGCCCAAATTTCTGATGACAGAAGGAAAATAAGCCTGCTGACTAGAACAGAGGGCAACCAACTTTTGCTGGGGTTACCAAATCCATCCCAAGTGTTCAAAACAAAGGAAACCATTCACTACTTTGTGTTAATTTAACACTGTCAGGGGACAGCAACTCTTCTGCCATCTTGTTCTCCAGGGATACCCTTGCTGTTTTGCCTACAGGAAGAGAGAAATACCTTCTATGGGCAAGTTCAGCTACAGAAATCTTTCAGAAAATCTGTTCTCCATGGGATAGGAGCAGTTGCTCTGTGGACCAAACAAGGAATAAAACAGATTTCCATTTTGTTCTTACCATCAATGAGGAGGCACCAAGTTAAAATCTCAGATTTCTTTCTGATACGAATTTAGGGCTCTGATTCACAAGCACTTTCAGGCTGAGTTGCAGCAGCTGAAGAGGTCAGGTATAAACCAGCAAGAAAGGTTATCTCTTCAGCTCTTGCAGCCAGTTCCACACAGATTGCGAACTGGAGGCTTTGGCCACTGCAGCTCCCTGAGTAGCATGTTCACAGGCTGGAATCAGCAGTGGTTTAAGTTACAAAACATCTGTAAACTGTGAGGGCTCAGGAACTGAACCACTGCCTGCTCTGCTACAAGTGATGCAATTTCTGCAGAGGAGCAAGGGCTGGCTGGAAGCCTCACACCAGTCAACACAAATTGCTGGGGTCATGCACCCTCAGCATCCTGGATTCCTGCAGCAAGTCAAAGGACACTGAGACCTTGACTGCTCAGTCATCTTTGAAAATAGTGTCCTGGAATGCACAGAGATTTTTGAAAATGGATTTGATACACATGCAAAGCCTCTTGTGCTATCTACAGCCAGATGCTTCTGGGATTCGGAAGTTATTTCCTGCCATTTGTGACTGTTTGGCTGGATGCTCTCAGTCTGAGATGTCACCTCTACAAGAGCTATTCATATGGTTCTGTTAAATTTTATGTAAGACTCATACTTGAATCCTACTACACAAGTTATTTTTGCCTTTCTCCTCCTTGGACTTTCTGTAGAAACCAGACACAACATAGTGTTCATATAGACTGAGTAACAAATTGTTTACACAGGGAAGCAATGTTCTCTGTCCATTTACTCTTGCTGTTTCTTAGCTACTGCCAATATTTGATGCTGAAACAAGTTAATTTCAGCTGCTTTCCTGGGATGCTGCAGAAAACAGTAACAAAGTTTTTGGAGATGACGAAAGCTCCTGCGATCACAAAAAGCAGGTGGGCAGCAGCGACGATTTCTTTTAACGCTGCCGAAATACAAACCTACGTGCAGAGCACCAAAAGCCCTGGAGACGCACGGGCTCTATAATTTAAAGGCAGCTGGAACACAGAGGTCCCGTCTGTCGCACGCAGCGGCGGCGGCGCGGCCGGCGGGCGACACCCCGCGGCCAGCCCGGCCCCGCTCCCCCGCGGCTCGGGCAGGGAACCGGCGCCCCGCCGGGGCAGGAGAATGGAGCCGGGTATCGCACAGGCTGCGGTTCCCACAGCTAGCAACGTGCCTCATTAAAAGCAACGGTGGGAGCTTGGGCTGTCTGAGGCGTCCATCGCCTGTCTGCTGTCACCATGAAGCTGAGAGCAGCGCGGGATTAATTCACGGCAAAATCTGCAATGAGCTTTCATTATCCATCAAAGCCCTGGTACTAACTTAAGATCTTACAGCTCACTAATACTGGCATGGCACTAGTGAGCTACAGAAATCAATCATTTGTGAGCACAGAGCATGTTTTACAGAGAATCCCACTCCATCCCTCCAGCTCCCACCCTCCAGCCAGTGTGATTCCTGCCCTCTCACTCCACAGTGCCTCCTTATTTCCCGTCCTCTCACAATTTCTCTGAGCACTAAACACATTATGGAAAGAAAAGTTGCCCAGCCTGGAAGTTAAAACAATTAAGAGCTTCAATTGCCCCATGATATTAAAAAAGTGGACTCTGATTTTTTGCATTACCTTTGCAGTGAGTGTTTCCAAGCCAGTCCTTGACTTTGTGCACATTAAGGTTTACCCTGCACCAAATTTGTTATATTCAGGCTGTTAAATGCAGTCAGCTGAATTCAGCTGATTTCTCCCTTTGCTGGTGATGAAAAACACCCCTGTATTCAAAATTTTCATTAAATGCAATGGAATTCTCTAAGTTCAATTCCCTTTTCCATGTACTTTCACTGTCATAGAAACATTGTTGGTCTCAAACAGCCTCAGGTAGTGTTACAAATGTATCAGAGATCTCACGTGTCTCTAGTAAACTTTTTTGGACTGCCCTGAATCAGGAATCCTGCTGCAGGCAAACCGGATCAACTTCTCCAGACCAGGGCAACTACTACAAGCCCAGGAAAATCCCAGTGTAACAAGTCTGGGCAGAGCAAGACTAGGGCTGAGAGGAATGAAGGGCTTCAGGCAATTGTGGGCAGCTGCCCAAGCAAGAGGTAGAGGGGTTGTGGAGTCAGGGGGAGAAACCCTGCTGAAGTTCACATGGAGCTCACGAAGGTGAAAGTTGTCCCATTCACGTCATGGAACACTGCTAATGCATTGCCAGACCCAGGGGACAAAGGAGCTTTACAGCAGTGTGGTTTAGCTGAAGATAGAGAGGTGCTGGCACTACCACAACATACATACCTAATCATGACAAGGGGGGCAGCAGGGAATTTTGTTAGCTCAAAATGTGTCACTATATTAAGGAAAAGCTGCACTGAAAATTCAACTGCTTCCCTAAAATAAAAGATAAAAACTGCTTGAGTCTAACTTCAATTGCTGAACTTCAAAGTAAGTGGATTTCCATCGTGTTTTAAGTGAAAAGTTCAATAGGCTCAATCCGGCCACTTCCATAAACTAAGGAGTGGCTTAACCCATCTCAGTGTGATGGATAAAGCTGGTTTCTAAAGGATCGGTGTTCAGAGATCAACTGTCTCCAATCCCTGAACCCATAGTAAATACTTAATGCTGCAATGGAGCCCACAACCAAAGAAGTTCAGACAGTAAATCAAAAGGAGAAAGTTTAAATACATCTTCTATTTTTATCAGAGAGAAGTTCAGCAAAATTTCTTCAGTGACATTTAAAAGTGAGATCTTTGTCATCCCATCAGGAGCTGCATTAAAGTGCAAAAGCAGGTATCTCCCTGGGCACAGAGGCATGTGCCACCACCTGCACAGGAAACGCCTGGCTCCCCTTAGGGTCTGCACACTACATTTGCAAGGCAAGGACCAGCCCTACCCTTGGCCTGGCTGATGCCCTGTGCACATCTCCCAAGGAGGCATCAGGGAACTAGGCAAACCCACTGGTGAGATACACTCCATTTTTATGGACTTCTTACTGGATGAGGGGGCTTTTCTTCTCCTGTACTATGTACCCTGGGCAGGGCTGGCCTCTCAGGAAGTATTTTGACTTTGGGGTGGTTAGGTTTACACCACATCTATCTCGGTGGTCACTCAGCTGGCAAAGGATGGCAGATCCCTGGCTACAAACCTCTGTAATGCATCTGGACTTCAAGACACAATGCTCGATAGAGGCAGGCTGGCTAGTTGATCAACTCCACTCCACTCACCCGAGGTGCAAGATGGCACGTGCAGGTGCGTTTCAGCCAGAAGCAAGTCATCTCTCTCATTCACTGTACATTTAGGTGTGCAGAGGTTGTTCCAGCCCTCTGTCACTCCGTCCCTCTACCTCCTGGACCTCCCCTGCACCCAAGCACAACTCATCTGCTCAGTGTCACTGCGAGTCTATAGGACTGGCCAGCTGAGCACATGTTGCTGCTACCATCTCACAACCCTTTGTAGGAATCTGCCAGCATCAGTACAATCGGGTTTGAGGAATCACTATTTATGTGCTGTTTGCTTCACTCCCAAACATTGATCCAATTCAGAGGAGTGGGCATATTTTTGATGGGGGGGTGTATAGTTGGATTCTGTGCAGGAATTAATTCACCTTACCAATCCTGTAAAGTACCCTCTGCAATTCTTGAACCCATCTTATCAGTTGGCTCAAATAAAGAAAGCAAGCTTTGAGAACTTAAGCCCTTAATCATGGGGAACCCAAATAGCTTTTCAGGAAAATTCATTTTCTTGTTTATTTCGACAGAAAGTCTTCACATAACTGAAGTGACACATCTGTTTGATGGATGCTGCCACAATACTCAGCCTTTTCATACTGAAGATTGATGACTCCTAGAAATAGGCAAATGTCATTCACCTAAGAACTGGGATCCCAGCTCCAATGGAATAAACAGACCTTTCCTACATCTACTAACCGCTGAAGCATTTCCTGGGCACAACAGACTCCATCAGTGCCAAAGAGAGAAGGTCACTGCACAAAGAGAATCTCAGAGCAGCAGTGGGTACTAGCAGTAGCCAGCTTTGCTCATGGAGGTAAAATGACACCTTCTAGAGAGAATCCCTTTAATTCCCCCAGGTCTAGGAAGAGTTGTAATTCAGGAGAATGGAGCAATGTTTATAAAACATCACAGCGTTGAAATTAACAGGGTTGCTCCTACATGCAGCAGATTTGCAGAATCAGAACCATAATCAGTGTTTTATTTGGAGAGAGTTCTGAAATGGGCAGGTTATTTTTCTTAGTGCTTGTCTCTCTGTTGCTATCTGCCTCTTGTGCACTACTACTGCATTCATCAGCAAGGCCAGTTAAAAATCACCTGAACTGCCGTTTGACCAAGTGCTTATCTGCACAACTGCACAACCCATACCATCAGTTAGGGAAAAACAATTTCCCCTGGCTACTAGAGACAGCCTAATTACCTAATCTGACAGGTTATTAATGGTTCAAGTCAACAAAAAGTATAATGGATGCTGATAAGCACAAGCTGCCTGGACATTTGGCACGTACAAGCCAGCTAGAAATCACTGCTGTGAAAAGCTGCCACTGGCCACAGGACTAAATTGTCTGATCTCTCAGGGTTTCATTTAACAGGTCCATCAACATGATAAAGAGACAAACAAGCAAGTTTAGTCCATTAATGAGGACTGTGAAACAGCCTAACAGGATAAAAGATATTTATATTGAAGGTTAATGTAAAAATAAATCTCTGCTTCATTTCTCTAGAATTACAACTCCCTCCCTTTTACACGGATACTCTGGGGACAACAATCATGTTATTGTCCATACTAAGGAGGAGAGCAGCACACATGAGGGTTCACGAGGAGATGGGCAGCAAGAGTCAAGACAAAGCCAATTCTTAAAGTATTGTCAGCCCTCCCACAACTCACCACAAGTGCTGCACTATTTCACGGGTCTGTTTTAAAGACCCAATTACTGTCCTCACATGATCCCATCAGTATCTTAGGTTTTCATCTGAAGGAGGAAAAAGAGACATATCCCTTGTAGTTACTGAGAGCAGTGCACATATGTGTATCCTGCACAGCTCCAAGCCAGAAAGCATACAAAAAGGAACTCATGCTATCAGTTACTTATCGTAACCTCAGGGTTTTCCAGGTCACTCTTGTAGCCATTTGGCACCTTTCTCCTGAGGTATAAATGCCTGGGGCTAGCAGCATTGAGGCCATTTAAGGACGAACAGAAGGAAACAGATTTGTCCCATAGGCTTCAACTTCTACTTAGCACATTTCAACACTGACCGTCACTGGAACAACTGCACACAATGGCAAACAGCAGTTCGGACCTCCAGCACCCATGAGACAGATAGCTATTTAACTTTAATCTGGTTCATTGGCTTCTTTGTTTTTAATTAAGTAGAACATTTTTCATTGTGTTTTGTTGCTCCAATTCCCTGTGAGATCTTTCATCCACCACTTCTGCATGCAGGTCACTTATCAGGGTAAGCATCCATCCTCTATTGCTCGTGCAACAAAAGGGCTTAAGGGGGCTACTTGAGCAATCAATACTCCAGTAGGTCTTATGTATGTTTTGAGACATGCTCCATCATTAAGCAAAACTTCACACCACTGAAATCTTTATCTCTGTATCTCTGCAGATCCCCAGCAACGTTACAGCAATACCTTGGAAAAATATGAGAGGAGACACCTACCCACTTAAGGGCACTCTGGATAACATGTTTGACTGGCATGTAACATGAAGATATTTCAGCTCAGGATGTGCCACATTTACAACAGCTTGTACTCCCCGAAAATAAAAGTCCTGGTGGCTCACTTAATGCTTGCATTGCTTGGAGCACTTTAGGCCTAAAGCACAGCTTCCATTCCAGACAAAGCAACTATTTATTTCCTTGGATTTTTTTTTTCTATGCCAGCAGTAAAACTGTAGATATCTACATACTCACTCTGCAGCAAACAAATTCTTTAAACCACAGCAAAGGTAAATGCAAAACAATTGTGATTGAAACTGCCAAGAGCACCACATCAAAATCAGACCGTTTTATTAACGTTAAAATCTTTCGCCACCTTCTCAAAATCACAATACATCTAGCCAACGCCAATGGTTCATACTGTCCAAAAGACTATTGGTGACATTGGAGGTTGCAGGCATTTAATGGATATAATCATGGCCAACAAAGTCATGATATAAGCTGCAAGACATTATTGGCCTGGGATGCTACTCCTTCAGGCAGTGGCAAAAGGTGGCTTCCCTGTTCTAACATCAGGCAAAACAAGATGCCTTCCTCAAAAGACTCCATGGGACGTTTGGAACTCAGCAGGCTCAAGGAAAACAGTCCACTGCTGCCAAGAGGTCCATCTGGCCAAAACACTTCCCCAGTAGGCAGCTGTCCTGCTCAAAACACGTTTTCATACCCTGGACCACACATTTGAACACTGCAAAGTAGGCAGCTGACATTAAAGCAATTGAAAGAGGGTCTTCCCCTACCAAATAGGGCTGCAGAATTTTTTTTAATTAGGTGAAAAAATTCAGCACTGATAACATCATTGCTTAACACTTAAACTAGTATTGGGCCAGAAAGGCAGTAATTCTGTCATCTTAGGTTCTGTATAAATGAGCTAGACCTGTCTCTCTTTTGTTAGAAAAGGGTAACACAAGTCATCAGCCGTAACTACTACATAACTGCTCACCTGTCTGATGTTCCTCACTTGCCTCTCGGTATCTTCAAGATTGGGCTTTGTACCAGTTCATTACTGCAGAGTACCTCGGGGTCCTGGAGGCTCTGGACACTCCCATATTACATGCAATAACACTGCTGCCCGTTGCAAAGACGTGAAGCTTACTGTGCGGTGCCAGTGAAGTCCCCTTCAAACCAGGCTCCTGGCCTCACAGATGACATTGCATACTGCTCCACTAGAAAGACCAAAAAAAAAGTCAATTCTACTGTAAATGCATAAACATTTCCAGAAAAAAAGCATTATCAAAAATGGTATTATAAAGTCCAAGAAAACACTTGTCCAAGCATCTTTAGACAGCATATAGTAACCCATAGTAATCTGGGGTCTTGTTCTCTATTGCTATTTCTTTTCTTATTTCTAGAGCAATAATGCACATAATTTCCACCTAAGGGATAAGGATCTTCAAACTTCTACCTAAATGTTTTGTGCACTCTAAGGTCAAGAAAGCTAAAAGGGCACAAAATGAATGCATTTTCTACTATTGGATTACAAACCTGCAGAAGAATCAAGAACATAAAGAAAAAAATACACCAAGTGCCACGAAGATCTGCAGGAGGTGGTATAAAAACTTTAACCAGTATTAGACAAATGTCCCTAAGCTGTTCTTTCATGTGCATATGTAAAAGTAGATCAACAGATTGTATGTGTAACTATATTTGACCATTCTGCATTCCCTGGCTGTTTGAAAGCTACAAAACAGTATAGCATTTAGACTTGCTCTAAAAAGCTATTTGCTTCAGGGCTGTGTTCTGACCTCAGAAAACTTTTTCCTTTCATATCATCTGAGGTAACGTCAAAACTCCCATTTAATTCTGTCACAAGATCCTAAAGAAAACGTGGACGCTCAGCTTCTCTCAGTGTTACAGGCAGATTTTCCCCAAACTTTTTTTACATTTCTACATCTACCACAAGAGGGAGCAAAGAGTTCACCTTCCTTAATTCTCCGTTCGAAAGACGACGTATAGATAAGCAGCTCGATGTTGTCATTACCTACGACCAAGTTCAGGCTAGGAGTTTGCAATGCTTCTATACAGCACACAGGTCCGCAGACAATTAAAAGGGACAGGTTTTTGCTTTGAAAAAGGTGTTGCCTCACACCCACGCTGTGTAGCGCTCTCCTCAAAGCCAGCAGATGCTGCAGAGCTCACCTGAGGAAGAGACACACAGAGTGATGCCACAGGCTGGTAAAATCAAGACATCCCTGATGGAAAGAAACCTGCAGCAGCATCACAGCAGTGTCAATAAGATGTTTGCAAGAAACCAATATGCATTTCCAAACATATCAGATATGAGTGTGGGGACAGGGGACGGATGAGGAAAACTACACGCTTCCAATTGCACATACTGCTTTTAACTGCAGTGTACTGTGATTTCTCATTAAAACACAACAGAAAATAGCGCTCTCAAAAAAAAAATGTCCCTAAACCTGTTCTTTTGCAGCGTACACGACCACAAAGAGGGAACAAACTCTGTATCTAGTCATTTTCTCTCTCTCCCACACACACCAACCTCCCCCCAATCATCAAAACTCTTTTAGGTTCCACTGTTACGAAACTGAATAGTTATAATGATTAGAAATTAATCGTAAATCCAGGCAATTACAGGTTGCTGCTGAAATATTATGACACCAATGTTAAAAGCAACAGCAAATACCCCATTCCTGCAGATCCTTAAGGCCATTGACAATTTATAGCAGTTCTAACTATACTTTGTTACCACAGGCATCAAACACAGCAAGTTAAATATCTTTACACATTGCTGGATATAGATCAACTAAATCCAGACACAGATTTTCTAGGAGGAGGAGGAGAGAACTGAGCACTCTGCCTCACACCTTCCTCTTGGACAAGGTTTCCTGGCTGTAGGTATCCAATTCTGCTCAGATCCAGACTGCGTTTGTGCCATCATTCACAATTAGTTTCCAACACACGCATGAGTGATTTGTTCACCTCGGGTCTTAGCCACTTAGTTGTTTCCTTTTGATAATTCACCCCATTACAATTCCACAAAGCTAATTACACAGTAATTTTTATACAGCCTTTGCTGTTCAGAACTAGTTCATAAAATAAAGAAGCCAAGTAACTAATATATAGTAGTATCTGTTCTATGCTTTCAACCTGTGGAACCAACTCAGAGACTCTTCCCAATTTAAAACAACAAACAAGTGCCCTGTGGAGGCCCTGAGAGGTCAGCTTGGCTGTAGACCACTGTTACTTCCCTCTGATACTGACAGCAGCCATCACAAACACCATCAGTGCCAGACTCCAGGCGCTTGCTGTTACTAAGTGTGGTAAGTTCAGACTGACACATTTTCAGTTGAACGCAGCCCAGACCTGATTCCCCTCGCATTTGCACCGTTATGGATGAGAAGCAGAACTGCTGCTGTCAGAAAGGTGTGCAATAAGCCCCCGTGCCCTGTCAGACTCCATACCTCAATACATCCAGCAGAGGAAGTTCCCAAATCACCCTGCTACCAAATGCAGGGCTCTCAGATCCTTAAAAAGACCAGAACAGATCCTTAAAAAGACCAGAACAAGTTAGAATAGCAATCCACAAAACAGTGCAGGACTACATCTGTTTTGTAGTAAACTTTTCAGCTATGAAGGAATAGCCATGAGCACACAGGTTCACTAAAAGGAATGTACTACTATAGATTTGTACCTATTGATAGGCTGCTTCACTTACAATTTTGTCAGGAGAACAGATGCAGACACTATGGATTTCTACAGATATGCTTACTATAAAATTTTTAGTGTATTAAAGTGGGTGCATTAAAGGAATAGTCTGACAGTTCAGTCAATAGGGCTGAACATGGACAATCGCTTTATATACACAGAACAGCCTACCACCTTTCCTGTTGTTCCATCTCGCTGTGCCTCAGCTCCCCATGTAAAATGATGGCAGCAGCAAAAAGTGATATAAAGAAATAGGATGAAGCAGCAATCACTTATTCCAGTTGTGGAGGAGTGAGACAGAGATGGCAGCAGAGCCATCCCTCGCATAATACTAGACAGCTCACACTCTTTGAAGTTTAGTGACTTCGGTTCCTGTCTGTAAACACTGAAGTGAGTTGGAACTAGCCAGAGTACCTGCAATGTTTGGGAAGAACTGAGTATCTCCGGATCTGCATAAAGAAACCCCAGAGGACCTCAGACAATACTGAAGAACATATCTGGTAAAGACTCATTTCTAAAGTAGTCATGATAATTAACTTGCATACAGAAAAAAAAATAGTCAGAAACAGATTTTTCAGTGCTTATTTTGAAGCAAACCTAAGTTTATATTTAGGGGTTAAAAAGGCAAAAAGCTAAGTGTATAATCCATTTTACAATCATAAACAGGTAAACATCAACTGTGAAGTATTTTAACCACACTCAGCCTCCCAAAGAGAATTTATTAGCAAAATCCAATATTTAGCAAAGACAGTATGACTATTCCAATTTTACATATCAATAAATGAGAAATAAAAATACAGTGATTTGTCCTAGTGGACCAGCAGAGGAACCAGGAACTTGGTCTTCCAAGTTTAGTCCAACATTCTGTCCAGTTAGCCCCTATACAAAGTAATTTGGAAAAAAAAGAGTCATTTTCACTCTAGGAATGTGCAACCATGATAGAGGACTGACACCCCTCAGAAAGACTCAAAAAGGTACCCTTAAACAGAGATAGGAACTGGCTTGTTAATCTACTATCTGGCACTTTGTCTTAAGAATGACAAGAAAAATAACTTAATACTGAGTTGTTTTTATTTATCCTTGGACTTGTGGGCCCCTAGGCTCTACCAGGTTTGTAACTTTTTCTCCCTAAATGCAAAGCCTAGAAACTCTTAGTAGTTCAAACATGCATTATTTACCTTCCAGAAGAGGTGAGAGCCTCATATAATGGTGACCCCAAAAGGAATGGCTTTAGCAGACCCAGTAAATATTACAATATCATAACAGCACTGCCAGAGGTATCCATGCAGCAAAGAGCTCTTCACTTTTCACCTACAGGGTTGAAAAATAGTGCACTACAGCAGCTGCTGAAAGAACACTTAGTGCAGTACATTTAGGTTGTTCAAAGTCTCCCTCACAATACTTTATCATATAATTTCAGCAGGAATCTCTTACAACCTCTTACATGCCTGCCCTTCATGAACAATCTCCTTCAAGAACCAAATGCACAAAGGGGAAAGACTGAGGCTCTCACTTTATTTGCTTGCATAAAAAGGGAGAAAAGGACAGATCTGAAATTAAGACTGCAAACAGATTTGGATGGGGACACAACAGAAGGGCATCTGCTTCAGGCTGGTTGGTCAGAATGAGCATAATGACAGCAGTATCAGCCATCTCAACACAACAGCTTCTCCAGAGTTAGTCAGCAACACCCCAATTCTTCTGTCATTTGTTTTCCAACTAATATTGTGCTCTTGAATATGCAGCACAGAAAGGGAAGCTGATTTGCCATATATTGTGCACACATTTTATTCCAAGCAGTCGGGTATGCCTAATCAGCAAAAAGCACTTACATAATTTTCAGAAGTTATTAACTGAAATGGGAAACCAGCATACTGTGATTCCATTACAAAAGAGTTACTGCACTCAAGTGCAGCTGGTATAATATCAATTGGCTTGAGAGAACCTAGCTATGCCAGCTAAGGCTCTGTCCCACAACATTCAGTCTTGCAGTTCCCTGGTATGTACAGGATTGCCACACATAACCTAGATCTAAACCCATGAACAGCAAGGGAGGTGCTGATCTTCAGTTTCACCCAGATCTTCAGGCAGCTGTGTAAAACAGAAATACAATGAGATACCAATTGTATTAATAAGAATATGAAACAATCTGGAGAGGTACATCGGCATTAAATATGTTCAGCATCTTTTAGGATCTGGTTCCTAGAACATCAACCAAAGTTGACTCAGAGCTCTCATCAGAATCGCTTCTGCTTTATCCAAGTTCTGCACGTAAGTGTCCAGTAAGCAGCCACCATCCTTCCTCAAGCCAATAAAGATCCAAGCTGAGCTGTCAAACTAACTTCTTGGACTTTCTTCAAGAAGTTTTTCCTGTTAACATCATCACATATTTTATCTCAGAACTTTCTTTTAATATAAATATAGGCAGGCTTTGTTTTCCAAGCCTAAATATTAAAGTTCATTAAAATATATTTATGTATTTAAAGCACTATGAAGAATGCTGATGCACATAATCAATGTGCCCTTAAAACAAACCAAGAAACATTTCAAGCACAGCAAATACCAGTCCCTCCTCATGCAGCTGCAATTCTGCTGCCATCCACAAACATACACGTATGCTTCCTTTCATCTTTCAAACATTTTGTGGACAAGGTGAGCTTTGTGATACATCTGTCACATTTTACTTTGTATGGGAGTCAAAGAAAACCAAGAAAGCAGTAGCAGCCAGGTTGGTTAAACATGAAATGATGAAATGTCATTTAGATCACACTCTTTTAGGACATTTTTCAATAGCATTAGGCAGCAACTACAACACAGGTTGTCCAGGTCAACACAAGACACAATACAACTCCAAAATACCAAGTCAAAAGTCCAGTCAGCAGTGTAAGTGTGACTTGCCTGAGGACATCCAAAAAATACAGCTATTACTCTCCCATTCCATGGGCTTCTTCCACTCCTCCAAACCCTTCCATCAGGATGGGTGTTCAGGACAGGAGAAGCACTATGTTTGATTTTTGGGCACCAACACCGGCTTGTTGCACTCATCCAGTTCCTTACGAAACTCACTCTTCATCGGTTCAGGTTGTTCCTGCTACATCGCTTCCTACAACGTACAACTCACATCACAGATTACTATTCCCCCAAGGTTAAATTTCCTTGAGGTACTCACCAGGTGTCCCCATCCTTCCACATTACCCACCAAGTACACCCAGGTCTTTGAGCAAAGACAATCCCAAGAATGGGTTTGCGTTTTCCCATGGGAGGAGCAATCCACACCGCCTTCCCCAGTCACTTCCTCATGTGCACAACAGGGACCTTATCTCCTCCCACAGTATGTAGGGGCTTTGTTTCGGCAGGACTAGGATGGTTAGCAGATCCTCTGGTGTTAACCAGCCAAGTGGCTTCAGCTAAATTTATATCCTAATGCTTCCATGTTCCATTGCCCGACGGTCTCAATGTGTCTTTAACAGCCCATTCTATCTCTCAATCTTTCCAGAGGCTTGTGGGTGACAGGGGATATGATACACCCACTCAATGCCGTGGTTCTTTGCCCAGGAGTTTATGAGGTTGTTTTGAAAATGAGTCCGATTGTCTGGGCACCATGCTGGGCACCAAAAAAGTACTGTGGTGGGGTGACACTGGCTGGAGGCCAAGTGCCCCC
>VXBL01006848.1:12911-33821 GCA_013400195.1 Aramus guarauna
ACTTCCTTAGTCCCATGCTTTGATTATGTCATACCTCTATTCATCTTCAATGCCCCTTCTCTGTAGTGTAAATATTGAGTATGTATACACTCCTTATGGCCTATCAAGGCATATTCCTATTTATTAAATACTGAAAGGTCAATTTTGGCCTCCACTTCAACAGCATCAGCCTGCATATATAGATTTTTCAGTCTAGCCATCAGCTTTCTCCTGGCTGGTTTTGCACTAAGATAAAGGGTACCTTGACAATGTATTTAAATCTTTCTCAATTTTCCCTGGAACAGCTCTTCTTGAATGTTCACCTTTGCTAGGTTGCACATAAAACTTGATTTCTGGATTAAGCTGCAGCTGTCTTGTAAGCCATCTGTCATGGAAATCTGTGTTTTCTTCTGCATTACTTGACTGCCACTATACATAGCTGTTTAGTATCATCTCATTGTAAGGTTTTTGGGACAGGATATGTTCTTTCATTCTGTGAGATCCTGGTTCAAAAATAAAATTTTCTGCAAGCCAGAGCAGGAAGAATTGTACCAGCAATGACTGAGAAAATACAAAGATGCAGTTGTTTGGTTGCAACTTTAAAATTACCAAGCAACTTTAAATCTGACAGGGAGGACTCAAGTCTTCATGATTTACATTTTAACATATGCAAAGAAAAATACCTTTTTTCCAGTTTCAGCTTGACTTTCAGTGTCCTATTTGTACTGGCTAAGCATTGTTCTTAGTGATGATGGGGCCTATGAGCATTAGAGAGATGTCCTCTGGACACCCTCTCTGGATAGCTGGAACCAAACAAGCAGCATTGCTCAGTGGGGCTGGGTGCTCCTTGTGTCCGACGTGAATGGTTTAAGGTCTCTTCTAGGCTGTTGCAGCTGATGTGGCGCAATATGGCCCTAATTTAATTCAGTCATTTTCATTCATACGAAAACACTCACAGCCCCTGAATGGTGTTGTGGGTTATTCTTTTTACTGAGGAATATAGGACAAATATTGTTTAGGCTTTTCAGAGCTTGTTATTTTATACTTGGCTCTCTGAACTTCTGACACTGACAGCACTTAGACCAGAGTACATGTGCAAGTATTCCTGGTGTTTTGATCTCTAATCGCTCCTTTCTTTCCTTTGGAGGAGAAAAAAAATAGTACTGGGAGTTCATATATGAGTTATGTTCTGTTCAACCACCACCAGTAAAGGAGACGAATGACCCTAAAACATTGCTTAATCTGTGGGCAAAGACAAACTTGTGTAATGGTAGGAAGCTGTACAGCAAAAGGATGAAATTGGAGAGAGATTTTAATTTGGTTTTCCCATCATCTTAATATAATAAGCAATGCAATTTTGAACAGCAGGTCGAACAGTCTACAAATGCAATTTATCAAAACCAGAGGGATACGATGAGAAATTGTAGCATACCATTTTTTAAAAAAATTGCATTTAAAAAAGGGGAATGCAGTAAAGGTCTGCTTCCTTTTGCTCTTTGGTCTTGCTGGGGACCTCCATTTAGAAATGAAGCTGGAGCTAAATTCTCATTTTGTATGCTTGTCAGGGAAATTTTGTGTTATTTTCGTCATTTCTTAATCTATTTCTCTTTAAAAAAGAGTGCATAAACTCTTTGTGTCACTCTAACATGTTTAGATATTGTGTTGCCAGCAGCATTAGTCCAGGAGTCGTCAGTGCTGAGAAATTATTAAGATTCTAGGACTTAAGTCTCAGATACAGAGGGCATTAAAAAAGTCACATTTCATATCTTAACACATGCAAGACCATTCCAGAAATTATCTGGCTGCCTGTGATTATAGTTTCTGCACAATATGAGCTAGCTAACAAACAAACAAACAGCAACAAAAAAAAAAAGTTAAACACCATCCAGTAGTCCATAACCATATAACTTGTGGAAATTAAAAAAAACAACCAACATTTCTTTCCTAGCTCTGTCTGCCTTGGTGCTCTGCTGCTAACAATAATGCTAAAGGTCACTTTGCATGAATGTCTTCAGTGCTTTGCTCATCAACCAGTCAAATCCTGGGTCTGCTTTGGTGAAACCTGCCACGCAGACCTGTTCTGGGGAAAGAACATGAATGCGCAATAGGCAGCTGGTGACAAAATGACCTCTCTTTAGGTTCTGAAAGCTGTTTGCTCAGCAGATTTATTACTGTGGCACACAATAAGGATTTGGAGCTGAAAAGACTCAAGTACTGTTTTAGATGAAGAGCCCAGTTTTCTTTTGACAGATGTGTAAATAGTGTTGACAGGGCTCAGCTTTGCTGGCTCGTAGCTGGTGAGGAGAAACAGTAGGTGAAAGAAGCAGCCTGTACTCAGAGCTTCATGCTCTCTTCCCTCACACTATGCCTGGCAGGAGGGATATTTGGCAAGGTCCCTGCCACCTCCATCCTACTGCCACTGGCCGCACAATACCCTGTCTGTTCTCACACGCGGTACCAGCTCTGCAACCAGTGAGGGCTACCCCAGTGTCTAGCCTTGGGCCTAACTTCTGATATCTTACTTGTTCCCCTTGAAGTTAAGTCCAAATTGCTCATGCTACATTTGCTGCAGTAATGCAGCATGAAGTATTTTACTGGTAAGTTGAGGGCATGGAAAGCAAGCAGCGAAGTTGATCATTTTGATCTTGAAAGGCAAGATTTAAAAATTGCTGGTGGAACACCATCCAATATACCAAATATTCTTTTTTTCCAGGATTATCAGTGTACCAAATTTACCAGAAAGCTATACTGGAGAAGGAAATTACCTTCCCACTGCTTTTCAGCCAGACCAAGTGAAGAAGCACACTGTTTTAAGACCTTTAATTTTTCACAAATTAATTTTGCCATCTCCATAAAGCTCTACACAGCTGTCTGCCAAATGTTCATGTCTGCTATGAGAAACCCTTAGTTCAAGTGTGTTTATGAGGAACAGGGTAGCACACAGGAGAGGACAAGTTCATGCTTACTGCAAAGTGAAAACCACTGGCTCAGCAGATGCAAGCACTCTTTTCCAAATCCCCACACTTTGTAAGCATGCAGAATTTCAGGTATTCAGAGGATAAACCTTGAGAAATGGCCTGAGTCACAAAACCTCTGAGGTGCTAATCTGGTCGTGATGAGTCATTGCTTGTTGGTAATGGAATTCTTAAAAGAGTGAGTCATCTTGCGCAGTACCAGGCAGGAATCGGATTGCCTCTGGGCATAGAATTACAGGAAAGTAAAGCCAGGGAAATCCTTTTAGTGCTGCAGTAAAAGCACACAGATTACAGGTACTGAATGCTAAATGGATCAATCACAGAGTTCGGGAGAGACACATAGCTCTTAGTGCTAGCCAGCAGAAGAATTTTAGCTGGAGTGTCCTAAATGACCTCTCAATAGGCAATTACGTATGCTTGGCTGCTATTCGAGTTGCTGAGCTGCGGGTCTTGTCCAAGGTAGCCAGAATGATCTGAAAGCAGTCTTAGTGATAGCACAAAATCTTACCTCAAAGCACTTTTAAGTTGGGCTTAAATTCAGTACTTAAATAAAGTGCATAGAATGGAGATTCTTGTGGCAGGTTATCACCACCTAGTGTTGGGACACGGAGGAGAACCTCTGAGCAGCTTTAAAGCTAACCTTGTGCCTTCTTGAGTTGCTATGAGAACTGCGCAGTCCCCTTGCGTAAATTAGCGCCTGCATAGCTCCATAATGATTCCAGGGTTTTCTAAAATCTGTATAATGCTGCAGATTGAAACTTGTGCCTAATATCCTCTCCACCTTGGCTTATGACAATAAAACATGCTTGTTTCACAGAATTACAGAGGGGTGGAGGCTGGAAGGGCCCTATAGAAATTGGCTAGTCTGACCCTCCTGCTAAAAGAAGAGTCAAATACAACAGGTTGCTCAGGGCTGTGTCCAGTTCAGTTATGAGCATCTTCAAAGATGGAGGCTTCACAAGCTCTCAGGGCAACCTGTTCCAGCGTTTGATCACCCTCTGAGTAAATAAGTTTGTCTTTATGTTTTCTTATATCACTTTGTTGCTTTTTAATATTTCTTTGTCTCTGAATCTGCCTTCTTCTTATGTGTACTGTCTGAGTCTAGTTCAGTTAGACCTAGAAGGATCAAAACTGCTGCAGATGCATTGTTCCTCAACAACCAGGGCTGATGTTCTGCTGTGCCTTGCTCAACCATTTTATCTGTGACTTAGGGCATAATGCATGAGAGGAGCTTTGCAGGTTGCCTATATGAGAGCTGTGTGGACTGTGCCACTATCTGTCAGGCAGGCCGACCTATGCCATGATGAATTTCTGTAGCTGCAGCAGTGCCATTGCTGCTGCTAAAGGTATCCACTTCATAATATGGAAGTAGTTATTTTGGTTGTGGAAGGCTCCACGGAACTGCGGGGCTTGTGACTTGCAGTCTGCTTCTGCTTGGTGCTCAAGGGTGCCTGTTTTCTGAGTTCATCCCTGATTCCTGCAGTATGGAAGTGCCTATGAAATAAAGCTCATACTGCCTTTCTCAGGCCTGGCATGTCTCTAGTGTAAACCAGGGCAGGTGTGCTTTTTCCCGATCTCTGTCACAGTGGTGAAAAGTAAATGCACCTGAATTTTTAGGCCACTTTTTCAGACATGTAATGCATGCCAACCTCCTATGTCCCCATCTGTTTCCAAGGTGCTGACTTGTGCAGCCTTATCGTTCAGATTGGTACCACGTCCCAGGCCTGGTCTCAAGAGCCCCAAGTCCTCATGAGAGCAGAGGAGTCCTACTTATCCCTGCCATCAAATGCTGGAAGGACAGACTCTCAAACATGGATCATGCCAGTGCCCTGTTTTAATGAATTACTCTTTTTTTTTCTTTCTTTTTTTTTTTTTTTTGTAGCAGTGGTCAATCGTTGAAGTTTTATAAGAAGACACAGTAAACAGGCAATTTGAAATAAGCAAATATTTTATAGCTTGGCTGTACTAACCGGCACATTCAGTGCCTGGTTTATGCCACTAAACTGAGATGGCAGATGTTGCCTGACAATTTTTATCCTACTCGTATTGCTGCGCTTGCAGTATTTTCCATTCTGTCTTCCAGGTCTCTCATTTCTGTGATGTTCTGAGGAGAAATTAGTGACTCTGAGAAGTACAAACAAAACTGCACCTTCCTTAATCTCCTCCAACTTTGAGATAAGGGAAATGGATGTAAAGTGTGTAATAAACCTGGGGCTCATTAGACAACCCTTGACCAGCTGGCCTGGCTGCTGTCTGAACTGAGAGGAATACAGGTTTCAAAGTAGGAGCTAATGCAATCTAAGCCCTGTATGTGAAATTGTGCGGAATGTTTCCCTATGTGTGGGTAATTTTGTAGATTAGCCTTTTTGAGATAAATTTACACTGGCCGCTGTAATTTACATAATCTGTTTAATATCACTGAAGTATCTTAGCCTCTCTGGATCATGAGGACTCTTTTAGAGTATTTAGGAGAATACTAGTTCAATAGATTTATGAAGCTACTTGTTTGACTGTTATCTTCTGATTATATTCACCAGCTGAATACACTGAAACCTGATCTTCTGGTTTGTATGTGTGTGTACTCATGTGCATTTTCATACAGTATGAGGGTTTTTGATATCCATGTGGACAATTGCCTGCAGCACTGACGAGAAAATAGTATTTGACAGCCATTTATGAAAAGTGCTAATACTCAGTTTGAGAATACGTGTGCCCTGGTGTGACCACAGTGAAGAATATTGGAGTGGCTTCTACATTTGCCACAGCAGAAGGGAAAACAAGCCTGGGTACCATCAGTACTTGATGGCACTTTGGATATCAATTTAGAAGGAGAAGGCACACTACCCTAGTGGTGGTGCTAGATGTTTGCTGTCTGTGTTGTTGCACAGCAGGCTTGTGATCAGAGAAATGGAGTGAGATGTGCACAAAGATGTGCCTTATTTCCAGCATTAGCAACAGACGTGACTCATAATAATTAATACCATCCTGGCAGCCTTTCAGATGCACTGGTGCGGAGTACTGATGCAGAAACTACAGCCTCTGGAGTTCAGAAGATAGGACTCTAGGGCCAGTTTTTTGTCTACTAAATGGGAGCAGTGACCTTCCTTTCTCCCACTTTTTTGACATTTTAGGCTGAATGTCTTTCATGGCAGAATCTGTTTTATGCTACATATACCACTCTGGGCACCTTGTGTAAGCTGGTGGAAAGCGGCTTCCTCTGAAATTCTTCTCTAGTGGTTTCTGCAGTGGCTGGTTTTTGCCATTATTTGGAAAATGGCAGTATGATATCAGAAAGAGGAGCACAGGCAAGTTCTCTTTGTACCAATCCAGCATTCACAACATGAAGCACAACCCAAGCTGGGAACATGTTTACCACTGTAAAATACTGAGTACGTGACAAATGGTAGAAAAGTACATTTATTTTCCCTTGCTGTGCCTGCTGAATGGGTTTGTTGCTATATTCATGCCATCCTCCTTTGATTCACTTTCCAAGTAGTGAACGTTTATCATCTGTTTCTGGCAGTTTACAACGCATTAGTATTTACTTTGTTTTCATCTTAACAGCCATTCACCTCATTTTCTTGTTGTTTTTCAGCTCACTTTTCCTGTGCTTGCCTTGGTGGCCATTTGGATTTCAGAGGCATGCAGCAGCTGCAGCACTGATGTGCTCACTAACAGTTTCACAAGAACTATGTAAGTTCTTGTTGGTCTTGTTTGGCTTCACGTCATAAATGGAGGAGTATACACTGATGTCTGAAGTATGTGCCCTCTGCTATGGTTCTGCAGAGAGCTGCATGTCCCAGCAGATGGAGTAAGATAAACAGCAAATGCACAACCATTGATACTTGCTGGTCCCCATCACAATTTGAATGTAAACTAGATGACGTAAGGCTAACAGTATAAATTCAGATTATAGTCAGCTGACTGGAAGGGCCAGTTACTTAAGCCTGTTTTGCAGTTCTGTGAGCATTAACTGGGACTGCAGAACTCAGAAGTAAACTACCAGTAACAGTCAACCAAAAATTATATATTTCCCCAATGCTACAAGCACCATATTGTCCTTCTACAAAAAGAGATAAATCAGAGAAGGATTCCTATAGCTCATAAGGAATAATTCAGCTTTTTTATTAACGAAAAGCTTGATGATTTTTTTTTACATCACTCAGCATCTTTTCATACAAAGCAAAAACAATGTCACAAGGGGAATCCCTGTATTATTCAAAAGTACAAAATCCTGCAGAACATTTTGCAAACATAAATAAAAAACCTTGGGTGGCCTACACAATCAAAAATACATGTCTTTTCAGTTGCCAACAGCAGGAGTATGCCAAGAACTGAGTGATAAATCACTCCCAGGAAGTCTGCCTTTGAAAATGGGTAGGTTGTATTAGGATGCATGGTGAGCCTGTGGGAGAAAGAGGCTACCCACATGCCATGAGTTTGGGTGTCATTGCTGTGCTTGTCTAACCTCGTAAACTGTGAAAGAGCCCTTGCAAGTTGCAGAGAAATAAAAAACGAGAGAGCTAGGGATCTAATCCATGTGTCTTTCCTTTTTTTTTTTTTTTTAAATACAATTCCTGCTTCCGTGAGCAAACTAGGAACAAACATAAGTTGGTAGCTTTCCTTCATGAAAATTCCCATATCTTCTGCTATACTGAGACTTGTGTTCTGTTCTTAACTTAATATGGTAAGATCATGAAACTCATGTTGCTTTCCATTTCTACGTTAGTTCCACAGCATGACTGCAGTTGTCTACAAAGATCATTGGAATGTTTTTGCTCATCTTGCCCTAATGAAGGAGGGAGAAGTTCCATTTCTCTTTTGTAAATGAAGAAAAGAGGTTAAGTGGACTTTCTCAAGGTCACACAATGACATCTAGAGCAGAACTGTGATTTGAAGCTGAATCTCCCGAGCCACAGAATTTAGACTATTAGAAGATCATAATGTATCAGATATGACTACATTGAAGACCCCCAAATGAAATGCAGACTTTTTAGACTGTTTTTCCCCCCCTACACTTAATGTGGACTTTGTTCAAACATTGGTGGAGCAATTTAATAGCTCTTATCAATATACTTTGTAAAATTTTATTGTGACTGTTCACCCAGTCCCGTATTTGTTGGCATGAGAACACTGCACAGAAGCAGCAATGTTCAGAAGAAGATGTATTTTGAAGTAGATTTTTGCCTCTTTGTTTCTTTTTTTAAACCAACTGGGTATGAGGGAAAAGACTTTCAGCACTTGATGCTGATTGGAAGGATTCCAGCCCTTTCTCAATTTCTATTTTTAAAATACTGCTTTGCTGTACTACCTCCAGAAAAAGTTCAATTTATCATACCCACGGCCTGCCATTTTGTGTAGTAATGACATATTTTTCCTATGTGCTCCTCTGTCTGACTGCTCTTGTTTTGCTTTGTTCCTTTAAGCAATCAGCATATTTGGACAAGAGCATCTTTTCCTCCTCCCCTATGCAACATTAAGCCCTGTGCAGGAGGCTTTGAGGGCCTAGTGAAATGCAAACCAGAACTACACAGTTACATCCTAAATTCCCTTTGCCTTTTCTTCACTGAGGCTTAAATCAGGCTTAGATCAGCACGTAAGCCAGAGAGGCTGCTAGTGTTCTGCAGAGACTATGAGTGATTCTGCATACCACTGTTTTGGGGTAATTCTTTTCTGATACCTTAAATATCCTGATTTTCTGACAGTTGTGTCTGTCTTCTTTAGCACTCAGCTCTTGCATTTAACCTTGTCAGGGTTATTCCCTGTCTCCTGTGGGTTGATTAGTTGGGAAGCTGGAGCTAGGTTAGTTCTGGTGTGCAGAACTGTAACAGCTTTCCCCCGCACCTGGCAGTTTCTATGCTCATTGACAATTCTCAGCTCCAGAAATATTCTACTCTTTTTTCTTTTCCTTTTATTTTTTTCCTTTTCTTTTTTGGCTGCTAAGCTGCTTCTGAGCAGTTTTCATCTAGGGTCGTATTTCTGCTGACTGCAAGGATTCTGCTGACTTCTGCTGCTTCCCTGACTCATTTTGTCCCTTGCAAACAGCCAGTGCCGGGCTCACTTAGAAATCTGCATTACAGTGGAAGACCTGGGCTTCAGAAGAAATAGATACGAATAACTTAGAATCCTGAAGGACATAACAGTCAATGGAGCTTTCTGGACTCAGTAACTTCCTAGCTTCATTCACAGAAGAAAAAGCAGAGATGAATGTTGTGTATAGGGGCTTAACAGGTCCCTTGATTCCTTGGAATTCATTCACCTGGAGAGGAAAGATTGGGAAAAGAAACAGAATGTTCTGAGCTGGACGAGTTTCCTGTTCTGAAGAAATATGGACTAATGGAGCCTGCCTGTGCAGTGCCAGGAGCATTAGTGGTTTATTTGTCCTAAACTGGCTTAGTCAATCTGTTTTGAGACAGTCACTGTATGTGCGTTATTATGCTTCCAAAACCATTGGCTATCTAATGTCATAGCTGAAGACCTGGTATATCTCCAGCAACACTTTCAACATACCCTCTACTTGTTTTGAAGAATGCTTTGGAGTGATTAGGTGTGGAGAGTGCTGCAACTCTCACAGATTTGGGTGTGCTTCTATAGGCAGCCAGTCTTGTTGCTGTTTTCTCCTAGGGTGTGCAAGGAGAGGAATGCTGTCAGATTTTGCTGTTGCTTAGGAGGACAGCAGAAGATTGAATAATATTAAAAAAAAGATTGCCTGGTTCTGTTCTGTGCCTGTTCAGAGATCCCGATGATCACCTGCATCACCAGACTTTTCCAGTCTGGGAGAAGGACATCATTTAAAGCTCTCTTGCCTGCAGGACAGACAGGAATGTCAAGCTTCTGGGTCAGGAAAACCTCTCTCACCACGATGCTCCCTTGCCCTGCTACACAAGTGATCAAAGTGAAGGTTTAAAAAGTGAGTCTGTAGTTATGCAGTTCTGCACAACTATACCTGGCTTTAATGTTTTCTGCAATAGCACATGCTAAGTCAAGCCCCTTTAACTGTCATTTTTGTACTGAATTATCTTCATTTCATCTGCTATTTAGGATATTCCCATAAGAGCACCTGAATGTTAGCCTTGCTCTTCCATCTTCTTTGGATGTTATGTAAAACCAGGCCTCCACTCAGGGCTCCCCTTGACTGATGGTGTGTGACTTCAGCACCTCTCCCCCTTCAAGTTTTGGAGCTTTAGCTCATCCTTTTGATTGGCTATGTGCATAGGAGATCTCCCAGCTCAGTAACAAGGTGCTGAGATTTCAGTCTCATACATGTGGTTGATGGGAGCTGTAGGGAGGCACCATGTTCTTTAAATGTTTGTAAGCTCTGCCTGTACCCAGGTGAAGTTTGTTGCTCTGGCATTGTTGACAAACACAAAGTATTTCAGAAGCTAAAAAAAAACCCCAAATAATAAGAACAAAACAGAGTGGCTTTGAATGGGTGCCTGGAAAAGAGTGAGAATAGGCCAAGTTATATATATTCCCTAAGAATATACCAGCTTTCATCTGCTTGGGATTTTCTGAATCAGACATTTCTTTCTGTTCAGGAATATCTGTCCTTAGTGATTCTCTGGTGTTTTTCACATTCTAGGCAAACTTCAAGCACTTACCTCTTTTGGCAAGAAGTACTACTAGCCCAATGAGAAGTTCTATGAAGATCCCTCTCCTCACACTTATTTTGATCCTGGGTCCTTTTTTTTCTGTGTGATACTTCTTCCTGGAAGTTGTGGTGATCTGGTGGCCACTCTAGGAGAGCTCACTTTCTTGTATAGCTTTCATGTGACCTCATGTATGTCATCTCTGAACATTCCCAGTCTGCTCCAGCCACTGCATGCTTTAGATCACAGAGAATTTTTGAACAGCTCAGCAGGACAGAGACATTTGTCATCCTTGTGTTATAGGTCAGGGGGTTTGGCCCTCTCTGGCCAAAAAGGGTGGCGTTCTAAAGAAGATAACAAATGCTTATTACTTTGCACAGGCACCATTCTAATGTTTTTGGGAGTATTTTTTTCAGTGTGTTCTGAGCATTTTTCTAGGTTTGAGTGCTTTTTAAGTCTCTGTTGCTTTTGCCTTTTACTTTTAATGGAAGAAAATTTGTGTAAAAGGAGAATTTTATGTTTTCAGTTTCCTTATTTTGATGTAAAAAAGAAACTATGGGCTGAAATGTTACATTTAAAGGATAATTTTAAATAAAATGCATTTTTTAACTTCACAAGGAATTAGAAATTGCTAGTTGATGAATTTCCATTATACAATTGGACTTGCTGTTCATGTAAGCACCTGTTTTCTCTTAAATGTTCCTTGACACACCTTATGTTAATAATTAATCTCATGAATAGTGCCAACACTAAGAAAGTGTTCTGGGTACAAGAGAAAAGTGAGGAATGTTGTACTGGTTTAAATGTGTTAAAATGCAATGATTTGGAAACAGCCATTTTCATTAATCATAATTTTAATTTGTATTGAAATAGTACAGTAAAATGTAAACTATCCAATATAATTGTTATATTCAATTAATCGAAATAGAAAATTACAAGTGAAAATGAAATATATTTCCTGATCTTTTATATATACTGTAAGACTAAAACCTTTTGTCTCTAATCAAAACAGGAAATAGATTTGGAGTATGCTATTCTGATGTCCTGTACATCTGCACTTTTGTATAAGGCTGACTCCTTTGTCATAGAGGAACATACTAGGTTTAGATCAGTGTCTTAAGTTTTATTAGAAAATTCCTCAAATTATGTTGCTTTCCTCTCTCTCTTTTTTATAACTTACAAATTTGCAAACAGCTTAAAACAGCCTGCAGCTGGGCTAAGTCCACAGATGGATGTAGACTGCTAGCTTTACTTCCTAGTGAGCTGAACAAGGAGGAACTACTGCAGAAATAAGTAGAACTTGTCAGTTTAGTTCATTTCAGGAATTATTTTATTATATGTGAATGACCACTGATGCCTATATTGTATCATCCATGCTAGGATTTGTCTCAGTCTGATAGCACAATACATCCAAGTTGCTTATTCCAGGATAGCTTTCCTTGCATGGTAGACCATAGCACATTGTAAGGAAAATAATCCAGACTAAGACAAAAATATGCAACACTGTGAGTATAATGTTAATAATGGTTAATGCTTTTTATGTAAAAATGCTGAATATCAGATTAGGACTGGAAATTGTTATTGGATGCTCATCGGATAAGAAAACTAGAATGAAGAGAGTTAAATGTTCATAATGGCATTTCAATACCTCTAGAGGCCAGTCCTTTCTCTTCTGACAGGCAAGACTGAAGACCGGCTTGAAAAAGCTAATAAAGCAGCTTGTATACCCGTTAGTACAACCTTTGCCATTCATGTAAATCTCTCTTTCTGAAGTAAATATTTAACAGTGAATTCAGACCAAACATAGCAACGGAATGGCGATGGATGTCTGCTCAGTTCCTGTCACTTGCATGACTGCATACACTCACCAGACCAAGGCTGGGGGGGAAGACTGGACTCTATATGCAAGATCCTGCTGGTTGTGAAAGGATACATGAATCTCCAGAATAAATTGGCTCCCAAAGCACAAAATTTATGCTGGTTGGAAAGAAAAGGAAACATAAGGATTGTCATTGCACTGAAAGGGAAGTCTTTATGTAAAAAAAAGTAAGCATTCTGCCCCATCAAATAAGAATCCCGAAGATGCTTGCTACTTCTTATTTATACTGAGAAATGGGGTGAAAATCACAAAAAAATCTCCTATGAGGAAAAAGTGGCTGGTGGAACCCACAGGCTAAGAGGCTTTGTGATGCAGAAAAGGAAGGACTGTTTTTATGGGTCTTTACACTCCTCAAACTCTCCTCTGTGTAACAACATGTATGCTTTCAGCCTTAGACTTGGATTAACAAATCGATCTGTGTTTTAAAACCTGCTTATTTTTGCTACTTTTATCTTCTTAGAACATTCTTTGTACAGGATAGAGGCCAGGGACAGTTTAGGAGAAAGCAGCATTCCGGAAAGTCAGGGTTAAACAAATTGTGTATTAGCCCAGAAGAACCCCAGGGCATCTACACCTTGTTCTTACACCACATTTACCAATACTGGCTCTGGGCATGCGTGCAGGGCTTTACAAAAGCAGTCTTTCCCTCACTGCCTCAGTGCAGGACCAACTGTACTTAAACCAGCCATGACAGATGTGTGTCTAGCTCACTCCTTAAGTCCTTTAATGATGGTGTGTCTGAGTCCTCCTCAAGAAGGTTGTTCAAGTCTAACTATCATTACTGCTTGAAAGCTTTTCCTACTGTGTAGTATGAATCTTTTGTGCTGTGATGTAAGTCTTGTTGAACTCTCTGCAGGGAAGCAGTGTTCTGTTCCTTTTTGCCAGAATTTTAGGCAGGTTTGATTGCTCCCTCTAGTGTCCTCTTTTGTGGTAGTTGTTTTCCTGACCTGTCTACAATGTTCTTGCTACTGCCCTATGGGTTTTCACCAAAGTGCTCCATATCTTTTTGAAGGACTATGCTCAAAAGAAGTACTGATGCCTTAGTATTGCTCCTATGGCTTGCTGATGCAGAATGTTATTCTACATCTCTTCTCACCCAGCAGATCCATCTGTGTACAATGTTTGTTTTATCCCAGCAGTCCAACACTACTTATGGAGCTTCACAGCTCCCAGGCTGCTCCAGACTCTGCAGAGTCTGAAATGGCACTGTGGCATTGTCCAGCCTGTTATTTCCATCTGAAGATCATTTTGAGCCCTAGTCCTTGTTCAATGCTTGCCTCTGTTCATCCTCAGCTGCTAGAATAGGTGGCACATTACCACAGACATTTACCCTGGGAATAAGAGGACCAATAAACTGTGTTACTCTTAGTACCAGCTGCTAACGTGGGCCCCTATAGTAATTTCTGTTCTCCTGAAGACCCTTCCTGTTCCTCTAACAAGCCAGCTGAAAGCCTTGGGGCTGCTCAGAGTGCCCTGAGGGTGTTTGACATCTGACCTAAAGCAACGGAAATGCCATTTCTGATCTCTGGCTTAGTATGTCTCTTTGCCTGGTGTTTACTGCAGCTAAGCCCATAGCAACTACAGTGGTAAATGTGAATGTTTTAACAGACCAAGCCTGAAAATGTGTGTGACTATCTCAGAGCAGACAGTTGTCTGGACCTGTTTGGCATTGTTAATTGCTGTTTTATATGTCTAGAAGAGATGTCATGCCTCAGAGCAGTAGCCTATAGAAATAATTAATATTCCAATGTGCAGCCTCACAAAAATTGCCTGCAGGCTATCCACAGACCCACATGGCTCCATGCTGCTCTCATCAATATCCGGCTGTGAGGATAACATGCGTCTAAATTGCAACCAATTCAGGGTGCTCACACTGAACTGCAGTGCTCAAATGAAGAGAGAGGACAGCATAAAGGGTGAGAAGAGGCTGTTTAAAAGGATGAAGCTGCTCTTGAACTGCTTGATTTGCTTCGTCCTTTAGGGGTGAATAAGACTGAAGGCTGAAGGACAGACCCATGAAAACTTTGTGCTGATGTACATCAGCAGAATGTCTGACCTTGAACCTCTGCAATTTAATGCCTTTTAAGCTGTTTATTTCCTCTGTCTTCCCTCTGGTATGGTGTAAATACAAGAGGTATGTGTAGGACCAGCTGTCTCCTCAGGATTATTCAGGTGCTGAGGACAGGCGTATCCTGTAGCCCAGGCAGGTCTTCTCATGGGGATGCATCGTAAGCATGTTATCTGGTATCTCCTCTGTTGGCCTCCACCAGATCCTGCCACTGCAGCAGTGCATCGAAGCCTTTTCTTCTGCCAGGCCGCTCTTCTTTTTTTTCCTATGACCAAATGAGAGTTGTCTGCCTAGTCAGGGTCCTGAGGGAGTACTACCAGGCTCTCCTTCCTTCACAGGATCAGCTCTGTTTATTCCGCCTCTTCTGTGGAGTTGTATCCATTTCTGCTTCATCCGTTTAGATTTAGTAAGTATTCATCCATGGACCATGAAGTATGAATTTCACCAACTATGGAGGACAATCTGTGGGATGGTTTACCTGTGTTAAGTCTGAAGCCAGAACTTTATGATCAGCTGATTATTGCTTTATTACTATTACTAAAATATTTTACTTGAATATTCTGATTTCTGACATCTCCTGAGTTTCTATTAGAGGAACTGTTTTCTAAAAGAAGTTAAGAACAGGATGCAGGGGTCTCTCTTGAGCCTCTGCAGTGACATGGGAATCCCATCTAAAATACTTGTGGTATTTATGGCCAGCTGTGTGAGCCTGGCCCCATGCCAGACACAGTTCTGGACAAGGCAACAAACTGGTTCTAGCATAATACTTTTTTTGCAAATATAAGAATTCATTCTCATATTCCACCCACAAAAAGGTGTTAGTCCTTGTCAAAGACCCCTGAAGAAAAGGGGAAATCGTGTTCGTTTGATTTTCACTGGTTGATCATTGCTTTTACTTGTGTGGGATGAAGGAGATAGAGGTTGGAGAAATAAAAGGGAATTATTATCTTCATAAAGCTGGTAAGCTGGCATTCCCACTGGCTGTATTTTGGTTCAATCTCTTTCCTCTTATTGTCCCCTGGTTTTAGATTTGAAAAAAAGAGTAATGTAAAATGTAAGGCTGGTAGTTCTGTAAGAAATTAATCATCCAGGTCACAATGGATTGGAGGGACTATTTAGCACTGCATGCTGGAAAAAGCAATTAATCTGCTAAGGACTCATTTGCTAATTGCAACATTTTCCACTGACTCCGTATTTTATGAGGTATCCCACTACTGAGGTCTCGTATAGGTGAGCATGCTTCTTTCTTTATTGCAAATGCATTCAGAAAAAAGAAGTCCAGATTCAGACTGTATGTATTCCTCTTCCTGTCCCTTAAGCATAACCTCAATGTCTTAGAAGCACTTTCATTAACAGATTTATTTTTTTTTTTCTCAGCGTTTCCCCTGCTATCTTTGTTTCCCTTTTTCAAGGGAAATTTAAACCAGGGGTCCAGTCTTTCACACTGTTGGTTTAGGATCATTTTTAGCTAGCCCCTGTGTCCCGACCTAAATGTCATCCCACTGCTTTCCTCACAGTCTTCTGGAACATCCAGTCACAAAGCCATTCTTTGGTTCTCCTTCTGTGTGCTGGTTTGCCACTAATGAAGTTGTATGTTGGTGTGCAAAATTGCTGGTGCCTGACACAAACCATGTGTTTTCCTATGATCACGGCTCTCCCAGCTCAGCTGTCTGCCTGCAGTTGCCCTGTGTTTCTCATTCTGAAGCTTCTCCTAATTGTACTTTGTGAGAAGCCTTTTGCATTCATGGTTTGAAGCAAAATTGCAAAATGCATTTGGAGGTGGAGAAGGAAAAGAAGGTGAGATGTACATCCTTAATCTTATTCAATTAGCTTTGATCTAAGCCAGCTCCAATCAGCCAAATGGGGTAATTTTCCCTCTCTTTCATCCAGTGTAACTGACAGCAGGCACACAGAACAGCCCGTTCTGAACTCGTTATCGTTGACTAGGCCAGGCTGTGACTTCTTACTGCCAGCCTAAACGATGCAACCAGGTCTCCAGGTAGGACAAAAAAAAGCAAACTGACTGCTCTGCTCCTCCCTTCCACATTGTGTTTGAACTGGCTTTAGACAAAAGATTCGGAGAGATCATAGCAAGAAAGCGAGGAGCTCAAGGGCCTCCACTACAGGAATGGGTGTTAATTTTGCTCTCTCCCTGGTGTTATTCTTGTGAAAACGGTTCAGATGCATTGTGAGTTTCCAGTGCAGTCAGATGTGTAACACAAGTGTGTCCTGCTAGACTAACACTGCATGCCTAGAATGTGCCCTCTCTGTGGATGAGCTGTTCTCAGTGCTTTCCCCTGTCTCATCTGGAGAGGGACGAGGCAGCTGCCTTACTCCTGCTGCTCTTTTCTGCTTTTGATCATGCCTCTCCTAAAATGGATCTCATACCAAGATGTGGAAGGTGGGAGCAAGAGGAGCAGGCTTTAAAGCCAGTTCACAGCTAGGTCAAAAGCACTGGGCTGTGCTGGCATCGTACATAACAGGTGGGGTTTTTTACCAAGAAACAAAAAAAAATCAGAGTCTAAAAATTCCTATGTGTAAGAGAATCACAGTGAAGGATCTCGTGCAGGAGTGGCTGTGCTACCTCACTGTGTGCTGTTTGTTGTTTCTCACTTTAGAAGGGGGTCACTCTGCAGTGAGAGGAAAGACAGCCTTGTTCTTCCCTTCTGCAGCACAGCAGCTCTCTGGAAAACTAAAACCTTGACCCCTGTATCTATTGTTAATAGGCTGTTAGTTTTAAAATGTGTGAAATATGTAAAGAATTCCAAAGAGACAGTTCAGCCATCATAGCATTGCAGGAAGTCTCCTTCCCTGTCTGATGAGGCCATTTTCAAAGGGCACAAACAAGCAGGAAACAACACAGTGGATGGAAACCAAGTCCTGTCCAGTAAAGCAGGGGTTGAGCATAAAGGCATAACTAGTGGTGTAGTAAGCAGTGCATACATAAAACTGCTTGGCTATAGGGGATTAACTGTTGAACTGTGTGTTTGTGGAAGTGGGGAGAATGGGCTACACAGAAATAAAGGAATGAGCTTGAATTCTAGCATTAATTGGATCTGGAGTCCTTTCTGTCTCCCAGCTGCTCAGCCAAGACCATCCTTTATTACTAAATGTGAAAGAAAAGATCATTGCATAAAAAGCTCAAAGGCAGTATCATATGACTTTCCTTGCTCTAAAATTGGTATTTACTAGCTAGAGCACTGAAGCAGCTCTGCTGTTACTTTGCAAACTCTTCGGGCACACATACTTTTTTTTTTCTTTTTGGAGGAAAGAACTGCAGTTGCTTTACTGGAGAGAGTTGATGTTCAAGAATGGTATCTCTATGGAAGAGAAGGATTATAATGTATTACCTGGAGAGGGCCAATGGTTTTGGTGCTTTTATCTTTAACTTGTTTGTGTGCCCTTGTCTGTGAGGACTTGCTCAATATCTACTATGTTGTTATATTTCTTACACGGAACTTAGGAACACTTAATGATCTCAGTAATTCCATCCCACTGCCACCCGAGATGTGAAGACCAAAAATGGTGGGTTGTGATGATATGTCTGCCCTTTTGCATAGCAGAAGCTGAGAGCCCCATCCAGCTTTCCTTGTGTGTGGGACCAAATACTGCTGTTCCATTTTGATAGCCAGTACAAGACATTTTTACATTGGTGAAGACACTGCAATATTGAAAAAATCCTCCTGAAAGGTTACTTCCCCACAAAGCAGTAAGCAGACACCTTGCTTCTGGTTTTGTTGTAGCCGATTCCTGCTTCTGAGTCTTGATCTTGATTTGCCAGGAGAGAAAGAAGCCATTTGCATCTGTGTTGCTGTCAGATTCAGTGACCCTGTACTCTTGGAGTCTCTTCCACTTTCTCTTCTTCCTCTCCTTTCACACTGCTCTCACGCAGCTTTAAAAGGAAGATTGAGGCAACATTGAATACAAAGTGGCGTGGAGCAAGGAGGAATGGCACTACTTCTCAAAGCCAGGAGCCTTGAAAGGATCTCAGGCATGAAGAAATGATGAAACAGCTATAAACAGTTATATTATTTACTATGTGTGTAATAAAATCCCGGTCATTGGTCCTGCTGAGTTGATGAAAAGTTGGATTTGGTCTCATTTTGAAGCTGGTTTCTAGTATGTTTAGGGCAATAAAATGGAAGAGTTCATTGTTTCATTGCTTAAAGAGTTTAAAGAGTTAAAATATTGTATAAAGAATTCCATATAGAAAAAAAATAAAGAAAAAAAAGATTAAAGTGGTTATACTTGATCTTTCTTTTTTTTCTCTTTAACATCTAGGTGGGATGTAAAGAGGGCTTTATCAAGCAAGCTCTTTCTCACATGGGGCAACTCTACAGTGTCTGGAGTATTGGGAAGAGTTAAGGGATCAAAGTTCAGATTAATAAATATAAACAATGTCAATGAGGATCTCCACATGGCTCTTAGGTATGCATGCTGCAACTAGTGAAGTCTTCTCCCATCTGGAAGACAAATGACATCTCCTTTCCTGTCCTGTTGTACAGAGTAAGTTGGCTGTTACTGGAAAGAAATCCTGATTTCTTGCCACGTTCTCCTACTGGAAATTTTACACCCAGAAAATGCTAACTTCCTCAGAGCTTCCTTGAAGAACAGCTATTTATCACACTTCTTGCCAGGGCTGTGCACAAAAGTGCAGTGTATGTTGCTCTCCATTTCTTTTTGGTAACTTCACACGCCAAACAGTTGAGGGGAAAAAAGACATATTTGATGAATTTTGTAAACCTCCTACCCTTTTGCTAAACTGTGGTAGTTCATGTTGCGTGTTCCTTCAGTGGCTATTTGGCAGAGCCATGGAGAATGAAACTTGGTGTTACTGATATTTCCAATGTCAAAAATGTCTTTCATTGTTTCGAAAGGTCTTTCAGTGTACTTCAGAGAAGGTAAATTTAGACAGAATGTAATGCTGAAATAAACATAGCTCTTCTACCGAGCACTACTGCAGAGAATAGATAACACTTCATGCCTTTTCTGCATCATTTCAACACCAAACAGTAAAGAGATACTGTCTATGGACTGCCAGCTCTCTGCAGCAGCTAGACAAACAGATGTCTTCTTCCTGTCTCAGAGGACTAGATTTGCTCTGCTAGACAAACTCCAAGACGTTGTCTCTAGCAGCAGCAGCAGCAGCAGCAGCACACCTGTGCCAGGGCTACAAATTATATCAATCAGTTGTTGCCTGTGTTTCATGCTATGTGGGATTTACTTTATAATATCTGTGTGGCACAATTCATCCCAGTCATGAAGAAGGTGCAGTGAATGCACACTATACAATTGAACATGCCATCCTTCATACTTCTGAAAAAGACTGCACAAAACCTTTTGAAGGAGCTGATTGGTGTGATGTAGAAAGATAGTCCAATACTGGGAGGATTACATTCATCCATGTGTGGGGAGAGTGAAGAGGAAATTGAGATGAGTCTATGCACATTTCCCAGATTTTCTGAGCATTATTGAAGGCAATACTTAAATTTTTTAAAAATATACAAAAGTCAACGTTACTTCTGGTAACCCTTATAGCGCAAATAGTACTCTCTGAAAGCATAGAGAAATGCACCTATCTTAAACCTCAACAATGCTAACAAACAGTAGCTTAGTCCCACTTTTCTTTTATCATCATGTCTCATCCATGCAATAGCTGTGTGGTAGAGTACATTTTTTCTGTGAGTGATATGGCTGCTGTCTACATTTTCCCTAGGAGTTCACTTTAGCTTGTATGCAGAGTGGAGAGGAGTTATACTGAATAAAAGCTGCTATTGTTCTGCAAAGCACCAGATTAACAAGGTATTTCTGTACTTTAACAAATCCACTTTAAATCAGACATCCTCATTAATTTGGAGGAATTCTCAATGACTGCAAGGGGAGCAGCCATCAGACTGCTTGCTGGCAAAATCAAACTATTCTGGTGCTGCAGAGGAATTTTGGGTGAAGGGCCACAATGCTGAAGCACTGTCATGAACTGTAGTCACTTGGCAGTCTTGCAGCCTAGGAGGCACTGCAGGAAAGGCATGCAGAGAAGGCCCAGGTACCATCTGCTGCTGGATGTACGGGTTGCAACACTCCATGTGCATGTTGATGGGCAAATTGTAACACAATTTTTTTCCAAATTATAACAACAAATGTTACATTTCTGACAATTATGCCCACTGCCTCTGGTCCTGTCACTGGGCACCCCTGGAAAGAGCCTGGCTCTGCTGTCTTTGCAGCCACACTTCAGGACTTTATATACAATTGCAAGATCCCGCCTCATACTTCTTTTCCCCAAGCTGAACAGTCCCAGCTCTCTCAGCCTCCTCTCACATGAGAACTGCAACCATCCCTTAAACATCTTGGTGGTCCTGCACTGGAATCTCGCCAGTATGTCTGTATCTACATTGTTCTGAGGAGCCCAGAAACGGACAC
>VXBL01006851.1:0-27104 GCA_013400195.1 Aramus guarauna
TGCCCTTGCCGTGGGGGGTGCCCCCCGCCGCCGGTTCGCGCTGCTGCCCGCGCTCCGCCGCCGTTCCCGGGAGCAGGTTTCCCTCTAGCGGCCCCGGCCCGCCGCGCACCGCCCGGGGGATGGAAGAGTCCGGTACAAACCCGGCGGGTACAAACCCGGCGTTCCCGCGCCGAGCAGCCGCCAGCGAGGAGATGGCGAAGAGCAGGAGGAGGTTGGCAGAAGGGGAACAGCGAGTCGGGTTTTGCCAGTTCTCTGCCACGTTTGGCTTTGCACCGAGAAAACACGGCGGGGGCTGGAGCAGGAGGGCGGGCAGGCCCCGGGAGCCTTGGGTGGGCTGGGGTCAGAGGATGCAACCACAGCTCTCCCGAGGTGCAGGGATGACGTTGCACATTGCACCATGGTTGTAGCAACTTATGGAACGGTGCTCGCTGCCTGCGGGAGGGAAACATGGCAAAAACCCCATGGGCCCCTCTCCTCCCCCCGGGCTCCGCGCACACGCGCAGCACTCACTGCACACGCAGCCACGCGTCCCCGTCAGTCAGTGGGGCACAGCAAGGCAGAGCTCGCGTGGCCCAGCTGCGGGGGGATGAATGGATGCCTTGTGCTCGAGGAACTGACTCACTCTCTCCTGCACAGAAAATGGCTGCGAGCAGGGACACGGGGCTGGGCTCGGCTCATCGCACTATAACCGGGCTTAAGCCTCACCCGCAGCTGGAGTTGGGATTAACACCCTTATTCACCATGCATCAGAGGGCAAGGGAAACAGAGCACAGCGGTGTTTATGAAAGGGCTTGTAAGCATTCCAGACTTGGGCAAGGACCTTCCACCTCTGCTGCTATAAAAAGCAAGCAGGGCTGCGGCTGAGACACGCCAGTTCCGATTCCTGCCTGGGCAGGGCTCCTCACCTTTGGCGTCGGTGGCAGCGATGGTTACAGGGAGGAAGCAATGCTTGTTCAGTGGCTGTCGCTTTCAGCTGCGCTGCGAGTACCATCACTCCCTCGGCACTCCTCCGAAATGTTATCAAGCCTGAAGAGATGAACAAAGAGCTTCTCGCCAGCTTGTTGCAAAACCTGTTCCAAGTGGACCGATGTAAAGATAAGAAAATCAGGTCACTATTGAGGTATGTATTAGGGACACAAAACAGCTATGGATTCATCCCTGCGGCTGGGCGGCACCTGGAGCAGCCCCCAGCTCTCCAGGGAAGACACATACTGGTTCCTTGCACGGACACGCTGCATCCTGGACAAGGGGGACTTTTCTGGGCTGGGACAGTCGCAGCTGTATCCTGTGACACCACTGAGCCCTGCTCCTCCGAGGCAGAGCAGTGCTGAGGCTGCACAGGGAATTCCCATGGAAACTCTGCATCCTGCTTGAAAAAAAACCAAACAAACAGCAGGGCACTGGCACACCTACTTCCCCCAAAATCCCAAAGTGTTCTTAGTTTAGTATTGTAACACTGCGACAATGAGGGACTCTGGGAAAATCGTTTTTACTTGAATGCCTAAAAGCCCGTTGTCTGAGCTTGCTGCCCCGTCTCACCTGGAGCCCACCACTGCCACAAGGAACCTCCCAGCACCACCAGTTTCATCCAGGGGAGACAGACAGGCGATACAGCCCCGACTGCAGCCAGCCGCAATCGCTCATCAATTGTACGCCAAAGAAATGTGCTTTCTTCTGACATTTCAGAGCACAAAGCTCCAGTTCCCGCATGAACACAACGGCAGGGCTGTCACCCCCGGACTGTTTCCTGCTGTGTCCACACACAGTCCTGACTCCAAGCATTTTCTTAAACAATTTGCACATCTTAAAAATAAAATCCTTTATTGATAATATGAATGTTTAACATGTTTAATGCCATCAGCTATAAAAATGATTAAAGACTTCAGCTTGGTACATTTGGCTTTACAAATTTACAAGTGTTAATGAATTAATACTAGTGTATACATTTTGCACTTCATTATACTCCATTAGCCAGTGACAAACTCTGCAACAACGTCTGCTTATAACAGATGTGAGTTATAGGAGAAATATTTAGTCGCTTCCACACAGAATCTACATCAACAGTTAAATACTAACTCTAAATGTCTTACTGAATTAGTTGGATCCATTTTAATATCTTGTGCTTAGTTTCTCTCAGAAGATAGGCTACTAGCAAAAATACATTCTTTTGCATACCCCTTCCCATATTATATTTTAGAAGAAACAGTACTCAGTGCATTTCCTAATAGACTTCATCATAGTATATCTCTTTCTATAGAGCTATTGATAAAGAAAGGGGATAATACCGTTTAGATTAATGTAAAAGCAAAGAAACACGTTAAAGCAGTGTATACAAAAGCCTCACTTTTGAATCGGAAGTGATCCACGGGCCAAAATCCATCTGCCCATCAGTCTTTGCAATTACTCCCACCAAGAGGAAAAAAATCTGCTGTGGACACTTAAAAGTTAAAAAAGTAATAAATGTGCTTCCAAAAGAGTCACTGCCTTTTATCTCCAGGCTGCCTCTGTCTCCCCACTGTTAGTACACAGCCCGCTCCACCGGATTAGGAACAATAGCACATAATACCACAATTTAAAAGGTCTGTAAAACTCTCTTGTTCGAGTCCAAATCCCTGCCGTGGCTGTGCGGGAGAGGACAGCGGGGTCGGTCCAGACCACAGCTGCTGCAACGCGGCACAGGAGGTCGATGTCCTACAGAACCAGGCTCAAAGCCAGAGGGAACCTACCGGCTCACGCAAACCCCCACCTGCCGCAGGGATTTTTCCTACAATAAAAGGTGGATGTGTTTTGTCTAATTCAATATCGAAAAGTGACGAAGGAGAAAGCGGCTCCGGCAGCAGGAAGCTGCGCTCTGCGTAAACGTGACACTACTGCAGAGGGAAATGCCGAACGTCGGCTGACACCGAGCAACAAGTCCAGTGTCTAAATTTAGGATCAGTTCAGATAGGACACCTGAGATAATTACCTCAGGGTTATGCTCTCCGCCTCTGCCACCGATCCGCGGTGCGTTTGTCTCGCATCTCTCGGCACAGTGACTCCAAAAACCCGCCGTGCTGTGCCGCTGAACCGCGGGAGCACACGCAGCACGGCTGCAGTGAGGACCACGCTGCTCGCACAAAACATTTCTGCACAGGAATTGGTCGCTTCTCCCCTCTTGGGCCCAAACAATTTTTCACACATGATTTGCCTCAAACTTAGGCAATTCCTCACTAAGTGATATTTTTTTTTTTAAATCTCAATGAATTCCCACATTTTCTTCATATTAGGCAGAACATCAAGAGCAGATAAAGATTTTCCTAGTACATTGTGTATTTAGCATGTATGCGTGTGAAACAACTTACACATACATACACATTCAATTACACGTGACAGTAATGATTTGGTTCCATGTTTGCAGGCAAGGAAAGCCAGCAAGATCCCATAGCTCGCTACTGAGTAAAATCCAGGTCAGTCAGACACAACTGATACAGATGAGGAACAAAATTATTGCTTTTGTTTATAGTCGAAGATCCCACGTTACTGTTGCAAAAAACCTGTATCATATGGACCGGTGATTTTTTTTTTCAAGTAATAGTGAGATCTTTGTCAAGTAATAGCAAGATCCTTTTCTCAGAAGTTCTACACACAACAGTAGAATGCTTGAAGAGCTTGAAAATTCCAGGTGACACACCAGAAACCAAGTTTAGCCATTTAGAGCACACAGGCATCTCTGCAGGATGTGTTACAGGAAAGCAAGAAGAACTACACGGATAATGACTACCGAGAGAAAAGTAGCCTGGATTGTATTATGGCTAAATTTTACCCCAAGAAACCTATGTCTGCTTCCTCAAATAGCTAGGAGCGATGTCCTGAAGGACACAGCGTGGCTGGCTCTGTCAGCCTGGTGGTCACCTTACAGAATTTGTAGCACATTTGCTAATTCATTTTAGCAAATGGAAGGAATTAAAAAGAAAAACAGTGTTGGTTTCAACAGTCATGACTCACAGAAGAATTCTGCAGCTAGATGGTCCCCCTCCTCACCTTTTCCAGAGAATCACATTCATATCGCAGGCTTAGTTCAGGCACTTTTTATAAAATGTTCATCTGGAGTAAAAAGTCTGCAAAAGTTATTTCTGCATAATTTAAAAGTAGCATTTCAGTCCCATTAGAGTTTGATAGTTAGGTCCCACCACATAATTATGGTTCTTGTTATCTCTAATGAGTTGACTGTTGCCATGAGACATTTTGAGGCTACTGTATAGCTGTAGTTAAGGTTTCTCCATAAACAAAAATATTTTCCTACCTATTAAAAAAGAAAAAAAAATATACTAAATGCTTTATACAGACAGAATCTGCTACTATGGAAATAAATAACATGGAGTGGAAAAACAGTGTCTTAGCTCTAGGATGCTAAGCCATGGAATGTCACATTCACATTTTCTGGAGACTAGCTGCTAGTTGGCAGGAGTATCTCAATGTCTTTGCCATTCGACACTACAGCATTGTTAGAGCAGCTACTTGCCATGTCCATGGGGGCACCCAGCGACGGGGCTGGGGAAGAGGTTTTGGTTAGTGGAGTAGGAGCAGCAGGTGACTGAGCGAGGCCGGGTTTCTTTGGAGGAATAGGTGGAGGGTTCCCCCTTTCTGCTCTAGGAATGGTTGGTGACTTAATTCCAGGAGACAATGGGCTTAGCGGACTGGAAACCTTGCCAGGGCTTGGAGAGTGACCAGATTCATTTTTGGGGCTCATGGCATTTGCCAAATTTCGATAGTCCGTGCCAAAAGGTGAGCTGTTAGGGGAGACAGGCTTAATAGGTCCCTGCTGGCTGGTAAATCGGGAAAGGACCTGAGTGACTGTATTGCGGGCCAGCTGCTTGGCGGCAGAGTTATCTGCTAGAGTAGGAGACAAATCCCGTGACGGTGGGCTCTGCAGACCACTTGACTGATGGTCCTGTTCAGCCTGAGACTGAAACTTGTGCCGAGCTGCATGGAAACGTTGATTGATCCCCACCTGGTAGGACGACTGGTAGCCAGGGCTGCTTGCCGAAGCTCCCACTAAGCGTTTAGTCAGAACTGGTGAGGAGCAGGGAGAAGGTGTTAGAGAGGAGGCAGCCGTGCTGCTGGGAGACAGGGAGACCCCGCTAGAAGGGAACTGGGACATCAGATGCACCGGTGACTCTGTTCTTACAGGAGAACTTCCATTCTCAACTGCATTCTCTGGGGCTGCCCCAGTCGATTTCTCCTTTTGCACTTGGTTCTCTGCTGCATTTGCCTGCAGCAGCTCACTGCTCATCTGCACGTCTGTATCACAATGACCATTGGATTTTGCATAGGAATGAGTAGGTGTAGTAGGGCTGGGAAATGTGGTATGTACAGCTTTGCTTGTGCTGGCAGGAGTTGCTCGGTCTGCCTGCAGACACTCTGTCTGGCAAGACACAGACTTCACCGTGGGACTGTCAGTTGCAACACCTCTGGACATCACCGAGGGGCTTGGCTGCAAAGGCTCGGCAGGACTGTGCTCTTGGCAAGAAGCCTCCAGCTCTTTCAGGGCTTTCTTCAGACATTCCACCTCTTCTTTGAGTGCTTTTGTACGGTTTTCTTCTCTGTTCAGCTTGGCTTTCAGCTGTTCTCTTTCAATATCAAACTCTGAGAGCTGCTTTTCTACTTGTGCTTCCATCTGTAAACCCCGCTTCCTCTTGGATGCCAGCTCCTCTTCCAGTTTACTGACCTTGCTCTTCTCTTTCTCCAACTTCAAGCTCAATTCTGCTGTCTTCTGCCCCTCTTCAGCTGCTTTGGCAGTGGCTTTCTTGCACTCCACTATAAGCATGGAAGATAGTTGCTTGTGGCGTGCCTTTTCCTCCTCCAACTGGCTTGACAGCTTCTTTTGTTCTTTTTCAAACTTCTTCACTTGGGATTTTTCAAACTCCAACTGGAAGATAAGAACAAAAAAAAGACTGTAAGGGAACCACAAAACATCCTGAAAGTAAACTAAGTATAATGCCCCAAAAGTGAATGGGGTTACTATGTATCTTGGAGATGTTCCCCAGCAAAAAGATGGCAAAGGCTAAGAAAGAGGGTCTTGCCCCAGGTATTTGCAGGACAGTCTTGAATGACTCAGGTTGCACGTATTAAGAATTATTACTTACTAGTAGTCATATCACATATGAAATTCAATTGACCTTTAGTGATATACACACCCAGTCGGCCATGCACTGACTGAACAGGCAATCTGGAGCACAGCGTCCTTCCACCTCATTTACGACTTTTGTCAGTTTGCCTTTTAAAGGCACTTAGACTTTAAAATGCTGATGTGCTATATATGTTTAATAAAGTCTACAGTGCTTGAGTAACAGAAAACAGTAGCTTAAATATTTATCATCATGAATAACTCCCCCAGGAGATCTTTCGTGACTTATTCTGAATTTTGAGTACTAGAGAGCCCTATCGTTTCTAAGTGCAGCTCCGTTCTTCAGAACTTCTCCAATTTCAAGCTGAAGTAAGATTTCAAAGCATTTGATTGCCTATTAATAGCACTGCTCAGCTACCAAAACACCCCAAAAAATTAAGGTTGTTTTTCATATCGAAATGATAAAAGCTGGGAGCACCTTACAGAGGAGGGAGGTCCCTACCACTCTTTCAACACAAAGGTGCAATTAGACATCACTGCTGAGGTGACCGCCCAGGAGCCCTGGCTTTCCGTGGGCTGGGTAATTAGCAGCTACCAAAGCATACCTGCTGGGTGAGCCGCTCCCGCTCCTTCTCCAGCATGTAGGTGACATCATCCCCCTCCGCCGTGTCCTGGGCGTGCCGCTGTCTCTCTTCCTCCAGGTCCAGTATCACCTGCCAAGCAAACATCAGTCACTTTGATGCTCAGGAACACTTACAAGCTGGTGTAACACCGGGAGAGATCAGCGCCTTCGCACATGGTCCAAAGCCAAATGATACAGGAGAAGACCCACTGCAGCCTCAGACATCCGAATTCAACTCAAAGTCACATAAAAGCAGCTATGGGACAAGTTGCAATGCCACATTATTATTTGGTATAGTTGAGCCAGTTTGCAAACGAAGTTAGGAAAACCTCACACTGGATCTTTGTTCTGTTCATTTATTATCTTCATTTTGTTATTAAATAGCTAAATTGCATACTTTTCCTCCAGACTGCAGAATAGCCTTGAGAAGTTCACGTTATCAGTCCTTGGTTGTATGGTGCCCTCATCAGAACTTCCTTGCAGGACCACTGGTATAAAACCCAGCAGGAGCAGAGGCACCACCCCAGAGACCGTGCAGAAACACAGGGCACTAAATTACAAGATGACGATCCTCACTTGGTTTCGGCAGTAATTCGCACACAGGCTTCTCCCCCAGTTTCTTACAGGGGATTTGAGGACTGCAGTGCAAAGTTTATTTTAAAGAACATTAATTTGTTCTTCCACTTAAGAATAAGATGAGCTCTTGAAATGAAACTGCTTGCCATAAGGACCCAGTTAAGGAGCTCCTTCAGCTTTAACGCTGAATTACATGAATAATTGAAATTCTATTAACTCAACAAAAAAAGCCAGAATACAAACTTCCCGAGAGACTCTGCTGTATCTCACCACCAAAACTCTAGGCTCTCCCAACAAATGGTTAGCATGAATTTAGCAGCTTTTCAGTCTTCCTGAAATTAAAGATATTTAAGCATTGTTTGCAAGCTTAAAGTACACAAGGAATCTTTTTACAGGAGGAGACAGGAAGGATAGAAGGAGAAGGGGACAAACCATCTGTAATGGCACGATTTAGCTAGATACTTGGCTGAAAAGTGAAGCAGACAGCCTTGCTGTTACTTCCAGCCACTTCCAGGACAAACTGAAGGTACGTCCAGCTGCCCACCCTAAGCCTGGTGTCTGGGATGTAAAGTCAAGCTGGTGGGTTGCTTATGTCGTAGTAAGGTTGCTGCAACAGAAACGCTTCAGACTGGAAGGAACTTGCTCTACCTTATCCACATCAAAACAGATTATGGGAAAATAAGCTTCAGCCCACATGCTGATAAAACAAGAGGGTGCAACTTTGAATGTTTTGATTAGAAATAGAATGTGACTACTTGTATTTGAGATCTTTGTACGTGATTTAGTAAGTTTTAATCAAAGCAAGAGTGACATACCTGAAAACATACAGGACGATATTGGCCCAAGCCAAAAGTACACCTAGAGCTGACAGCATTAAAGACAGCTTCTAGACACCAGGGTAACACACCACCTTGGTCTGCCTCTGGCTCAAGTAAAGCAAAAATCCCAGCTAGGTTTTCAGATGGAAACGAAGCATGCGAAGAGGTTTAGATAGAGTGCTGCAATGCAGGTGACTGCAGGGATGCTCCACAGAGCTCCTCCCAGTCGCAGACTCCTGTGATGCACTCTTGGGCAATCAGTCTCTGCCCTGACTACATAGCAGGGACAAATATTTCAATCATTTTGACTTGTTTAAATTTGCTGCAGGACAAAACCAAATATGTAAACATATTTATTTTTTTCAAAAGCTCGCTAGTTACATAAGGAGAATATGTTGTAGCAAGACTCCAAGAAGCAGAGTTCAGTTCTTGCTTTCAGGCTTCTGTGCAGCTTTATGCTCCTCTAGTAAACTATGGTACGGCAGAGGAGCAAACCTCTGGGGAAGTACAGTCGGACACGTGGACCACGCACTTCCTTAGTGTCAATATATGTTAAAGCTCCATATGAAGAATACTAGATGCTTTATTAAAGAGGCCAAATACCATGAAAAATAGTTTTGGTCATGCCTTTCTTTCTTAGGAAAGCACAAGGAGATGCACTCCCGTAAGTACCTGGTACCAGCTCTTCAATACTCGCCGAGAAGAAGCCCCAAGCAGAACAGTGATATGTCTGCTGAGAATTCAGTCTCCCAGAAATCCTTCCTTACATTTTGGTAAGCAACATCCCTCCCAGCTGTGAAGCAGCTAGCTCCGGTTTTTGTGTCCTAGCAAAAACATTTTGCATATATTTCAAATTTTGGAATTACATTAATAAGCTTACCAGCTGCATTGTATTCAGTGAGAAGTTTAAACAAAGGTGCAAAGTCCTTTCAGTTACCAAAACTCAAGGCATTTAAGTGTTTTTCCTGAAGTTAACATATCATCAAAATGCAACTGTTAACTTCTGCACATCTTATTTGAAGCAAAACCTACCTTTCTGTGTCTGCTTTCTGCAGCAGCTAGTTGGGATAACATTCTTTCCTGCATATTCTTGCAATGTTTCATCACCACTTTCAAAATAGATAAGGGATTGGAGCATACTGGTTGCTTTTCACCATGATTTCCCTCTTTCAGGGTCTCAAAATCTCTCTGCAAAGCCATTAATGGATCACTGATGTTGTACTTCCCATAGCGTTCTTCAATGAATGTGTCTCTATGCTGGGCCTGCAATACAAAAACAAATCTGCATTTCAATATACTTAAAATAGAAAACTAGCTAAAGAAAGTAATTTGTAGCTAATATTCCTCTTCCCCAGTTTTCCACTTAGAGATAAAGAGATCTTAACACAGCCTGACTCACATCCTGTTATCTGCTTTAAGAATAAGAGTATTCAGACAGGAAAAAACACAAGAAAGTTGTGTTAAAGGTCCCTGGTTAACAGACACAAAAGAGACAGTAATTCATAGGACAACCCGGAGAAGTGATCTACCTGCTGAAGCAGCAGTGCAGACCGTGCCACCCATGGGACCTCCAAAGCCCGTCTGGACCGTGCCATTTCTGATCAGCCCAACAACAAGGGGACAAACACAGTGTTTTTCACATACCGGGTGCACATACTATTCCTCTAACAGCAGGCTGATCAAGGAAGTTAAGACTATGAAGTGTTAATGTATGGTGAGGACAATAATCCTTCTATCATCAGAAGGAATTTTTAAACTGTTAGCTTTTAAGGTTCAGCTAGGCTCCAAGCTAATAAAAATGCTCATTAATACATTTAAAATGGGCAAAAGTTGATGTCTCCCATTAATAAAGACAATAAAATGTAGACAGATCAAATATACGCCAGCGAAGGCAGCTCTCGCAGGCTGAGCCAGCACCGCGCAGCAGGATGTCCCCCCGTTTCACAACCGCTCCTAGCAGCCCCCTCTGCAGGGAGGATCCTCCAGTCTTGAAAAAAAAACTTGTGAAAACCACTAGCATTTCCACAGCTGGAACACAAGCAAACACACACTATTCACAGGCAGCCTGAGAAGTGTGTGGGAGGTTCAGAGACACGTGCTCGATTAATTTCTCACTGTCCCTCCAGCTGAACAATGTCTTTTAACCAACTGATCCCAAACAAACTAAAAGAAAGGAAAACCTTACTTAAGAACACAGCATCTCCAGAACATACTCAGTCCACTAACACCCTCACACCACAGCTACCTGCTATCTACGTCCCTGACTTACATTCCACAACCGTGTGATAGTAAAGGAGGTAAGTATCAATTCTTGCTCAACAAAAGATTTAATCATTTACCGTTGTACGAGTGGAAGAGCAGCTGTGTGGTTGTCTTGACTATTTCACCAAATCGTTTCATGTTGAGCAACTAGAGAATTTTAGTCTCGCAATAGCCTATAAATCTGGAAATTGTTAATAAAATCTTTAATATTCTCATCCAGACTAAACAAAGTTTAGTGTCTCAAGAAGCCAGATCAGAATGATTGGGTTTCGTTTGGTGACACATAAGAAGTAAGGAAACTCACACGTAAATGTAAAGCCTACTACGTTTAGAATCAGCCATTCCAGCTGGAAATCTGTGTGTGAGGCTATCAATAGCCTTATCCTACTGAATGACTACTGGGAAGTTCTAAAAAACAAACCAAAATTTGATAAACACACAGACATTAAAGTATTATGTACACGTTTACCACCATGATATGAAACCCCATGACAACAGACATCCATGCAACAGAAGACCTAAGAGGGAGAACAGACCTAGGGAGAGCCCTTAGAGCTGATCTATCTTGGCTCTGAGAAATTTAGTCATTTATTTCAGCAGAAACGGTCACAGGCTAAACGCTATGTGTTTGTGAAAACCCCGCGGCCGTGTTTCGTTCCAGTGTGCATCGCTGACAGCACAATCCCGTGCACAGCAGAGCTGCTGCACCCTGCCAAGAAAGAACACCTTTCAAAATCGGAGGTTTGCATTTGATTCTTCTTGATTCATTATAGTCATGGTAACCAGCCCCTACGAGACAATTCATCCTTTACTTTTCTAGAGCACGTCAGTGATTAGGTACTGTTCTGCATAGGGGTGCGCTTAGCGAGGCCACAGAAAAGCTGTGGGCTTTCCTCTGCACCAGTTACCTCCAATGCTTTTCTCTGACAGACAAGTGTCTCACTACCTCTAACCAAATTCTTCTTCCCCAGTGTGGTGCCATCTTTAAAGTAGTTTAATTTAAAGCATACTTCAGCCTGTTTAACTAGCAAAGCACTCTGCACATCATCAGGTGTGCTTCGGCTTTCTGTGTGTGCACTGCTCCCATCTGGGCACCCTTAGGAGCACAAAGAGGGAGTAAACCATCCCAAATTAAACACAGTAGCTTTTTCAGAGTCCGTGAAGGGTTCTTAGCACAAGCTCCACAAAGCCCCGACTCTGCTGATGCTGGGAAATGGCATTCAGCTGTCGCAGGGTGGAAAAGGAGCTATCTGCTCTGAATACAGAGCACAACTGCCTCAGCCCCGCTGCACGCTTCTCCAGCGAGCCTTTCACCAACACGAATGGCAAGCTATCAATGGCTAACTGTTACCCCGCTCTTATGGGATGGCTCGAGGACATCTTTTAGATAGGGAAGTCTGAGTCTGACTCAAGTGAAAAAGACAACTTAGAGGCCAGTATTTATTGGAAGAGCTGTTTTCTGATGTCCCAGTAAACGGTATGGAAGACGCAGACGCTTCTCTCGAGCGTACAAGAGCAATAGTGATGCTCTAGGCACCACCGCACGCACCAGTTGGTACAAATACACTGGAAGAGCAAAGCAAAGTGCTCTGACTGAGCTTTACAGGTCAGAGAGCTGATAGGTAAACAATAAAACTTTGCTTTACTCAAATACCTGATGAGATTTGCTGGTCCTGCCTATATTCTAAGATGCAACCACGTGATTAGCACAAAAAAAAAATTCAATCTCTGCTCTCAAAGGGAGAAGTATATGCGCTACCTTGACAAGAGACATTAGAAAAACCAAAACAAAATACTTTTTTTTTTTCTTCTGTATTTCCTCCATGCCCAAACCCAATTAGGGACATTCGTCCTATGACACCGGTGTGTTGTTGTATTTTAATCCTTGCAGCAAACACACACAGATGAACGGCTCACACTTACTGATACCCCTCCCTCTTTATCAGTAATTTCCACCAGGAACAGTGGGTACCTTTGATCAGAGTTTAAGATATTGTTCTAACTTTACATAAAAAAACAGAAGAGGAAGGAAAAGATCAGCCCTGGAAATGGGAGGGCGGCCCTGGATAATGAGCCACCCATGGCTTAATAAATCACAGGAGAAACTACAGGCCTTTTTTTTTTTTTTTTTGAGGGACGAGGAATCTGCAGTTATTCTGAAGAATTTATAAAAATTACTCAACCAAGCCTCCCTATAAGTGTGTTAGGAATTTCTAAGTGACTCAACCATTAAAAAGTCTGTAAATACAAACTGGGATATTCATCCAGCTGGCCTAACTACTGTGACAGATGATCTTCCCTTAAAGCCAACCCACGCCAGTGCTGGTCACTCTACAGCCACACCAAAACGTGGGAGAAACCCTTCAGAAGGGCACTCCTGCTTTGGCAGGGTAAGCAAACGGGGGACATTTGGAGAGTTTACTCCTGGGCAACTTCTTTCTAAGAAAAGCTTAAAGAACTGCGATTGAGGTCACACCACTACCTATAACCTCTGATTTTTTCTTCAAGCACTGATGGTGCAACAGAAGCCGTGTTTTCTTCTGCTCCTCGCAGCATCGGGCTCTGAACTCTGTTGAATTCAGCGGAGTGGTTTATTTCCTGCTTGGGAAAGAACAAGTAGTTCTTCCTTGCTACTTTGAGCAATTAAGTGTTTTCCTGAACTAGCATGACAACCAGATGAAACTATCATAACATTAATAGCTTTCTGAAGTCCAGCTATTTTCTTCAGTAGCCAGCAGAGCATAAAAATTTAATTAAAGTTGTCTAGACTAGGAAGAGTCTTAAACAGGTCATCCTACACCAACCACATCTAGTTTACAAAAACAAATCCAGTGCTTTGGAAATGTAAATGTGGATTTTTCAGGCTGCCGCCCGTGGTACCTCCGTGCTACAGGTCCCACCGAGCGGCCACCTCATCGCTAAAATAATCAGGACAGCTCTTCCAAAAAATCAAGCCACAGCGTCATAATTTGCACAGGTTATTATTTCATGCAGGTATTGAACTGTCACATACATGAGTGACTTCTCCCATGGCACGTGCCCCTCACCCAGACAGCTCTGCAGCTCAACTTCTGTCGCTGGAGGTCACGTAGGAACATCTCCAACCGTTTGATTTTGTCCCATCTGAACAGTCTTAAATACAGTTTTTGTTCAACTTTCAAAACAGAAGAGAGTTGATGATGGAAGAGACATATTCTATTAGTGAGCCCAAAGGGGAAAAAAATCAACTTAGATCTCAGATCCCAGTATCAACCTATTAAAACACATAAATCCTCAGGAAATCAAGCTTCAATAAGAAGGAAATAAGGTTACAAAAAGCATTGTTAACTTGGGAGCAGAAAATTGAATCTGGAAAACCAGAGATGACATATGTACTTCCAACAACATCAACAGCACTTTGAAATAAGATGCAATCTTCTGAAGTTAGAAGATCTCTTCATTTAGTACCTCCACCTATATCATCTCAAATATGCAGACTTACAGATTTCTGATCAAAACATTCAAAATCCAAAGGCAACTAAATGGACTATTCAGCAATTTTGAAGACTATTAAACTGCCCTCCCCCCAACAGGAAAAAAGATAACATTTAAGCTTGGGCTGCTCTTAAAAAAAGGAAGCAGCTACGCACGTTAGCTACTCTTAAAAATAAACCTCCTGAGGATCAGAAAAATTAGGCATGTGCAGAGATGGTACCACTTTAAACTGGCTGGCTTTCAGCTCAAGTTAGGGCGATTGACCACTGCTAGTCGGTTTGAAAAGAGATAATTCTGATTTTATGGAGCAGCAGCAGTATCTGACACACTGAAGAGATGTTTCCTGTGCAGGCAGGCAAAGCAAAGGCTTCACTTTGTCAGGGAAAAGCAACTGTTTCCTTTTGGGATTTCTAGACTGTTTCAGGATGAATGCTTCCCATAATCTATTTGTGTAATCTTTTTTCTTTTTATATAAAATATTTCCTTTTACTGAAACCTTGTTTATAAAACAGCATTTTCTCTCTGCCATCAATAATCTTTACAACTTGTTTCACTGGAACATCAAACAGGGAATTTCCAAGACTTGTTTCAAGTATTTTTTTGGACACAAAGGAGAATATTACTCTTGCCTGTAATTTTAGAGTTTAGGTTTTAACTCTCGGCACAACACAAACACACTGTTAATTAACTGCAGCCACTGCGTATGCAGTTCTCCAGCAATAATTTGCACAGAAGTTCCTCCTTTATATTGCAGAGAGTGGCATAATCTTTAAATAGCTTCTTACTGCCTTGAACTTCCTTATTAGCTTCTCTCCCCAGAGACAAATATTGGGAATAAAGACAAGCTGAGGTCATGGCAATCGCTGACAGAGAGAAGGGAAATGGGGGTGGGGACCACTGGCTTTGCACAAAAATAAATGTCAAAATGCTGGAGTGGGATTCCGAGTCTTCCTTTAGCTCCAGCTCTGAAGCAATGCCTACCAGAGCTCCACACAGCCGAAATTATATTGCTCAAATACAGTATCTGTCTTAATTGCTATCATTATATCCGGTGAACAAACCAGATAAACCAGAGCTACCCAGATTTGCCCACATAAGACCTGTTACCGGCTTTGGAAAAACATAAGAAATTTTCTTTGGAAATGTCAAGCAGCATAAAACTGCAACTTTTTTTTTCCCTGGGAACTTTTAGTACAAATCCTGCGTGAGCTTGGTCACGCACAGCTCCCAACACGCCTGTGACGGTGGCCCGGGGACTGCACCGTGCTCAGGACCCGCGTTTTGGCCACCCTTAAAACAGGGAGCCTGACACCTGGACAGCTGAAATTCAGAGCTGAAGCCATCCCCACACGTCTGCTTCTTGCTCAGGACCTAGCTGGGTACTGAGAATCACTCTTTCAAAAGATACTGGCAAACACTGCTGCTTCGAGCAAGAAATAAGCAAAAAATTCCCCAAACTTGCAGGAAAAGCTGTACAAAAAGCCTGCATTCCAGCAGGACAGCACCCATGGGAACACTGCTAGATCTCAGTCGCTCTATAAGCGATGCAAAAGCCCGTTTTGCCCCATCTGTGAAAGATTTACTGGCATCTGCAGTAAGGTTTTATATTACTAAACTTTTTTTTTTTTTTTAATTTAAACAAGAGGCAGACTTTCAGTTTTTGAAACTGCTCTGTAAACTTAAATTTCTAAATCCACTGACAAATGAACACTTAAGTTTGCACTGCATTAATACTGCTTTAGAGAGTGAATCACTAAATTCAGAAGCAAAGCAATAAATACCAGCTCCCGGTCATTAACACAAAATAGATACTTTCTATTCCAGTGTAAATTGCCTAAGGCCTCATTAACATAAAAGAATTAGCCAGAAAGCTGGTTCCTGTTTTCTAAAAGTAAACAGAACTCCATTTCTAATGTATGGAAAAAGCCTCATTTAAAGAAGGAGGGCAGGGAACAAAGTGCTCTAACACAGTGATAGAGACCCATTTAAATATTGAATTGTTTCCAGTCACGGTGTGCTATTTCAGAAGCCTAACCTGTGGTTCACACACGCAATCCTTCCTACACCCCAACAAAGACCGAGAATCCCGCCCTTAGTATTATGCAACACTCTGACAGCATCTGTTTTCTTGGATGATTTAAATATCATTATAACTACAGGAAAAGGAGCACAATAAGAAGTGAGACTTAAGGTCTGTTCTCAGACGAACATTTTGATTTATGTAGTGGACAGGAAGTTAGTTTCAGGCCAAAAAAAAAAAAAAAGCTTTTTTTCAAAGAGGTTTTAAAATAGAGGAAGCAAACTGAAACACTGGAAAAGAATATTTTGAATGCAGTGAATTTATTCACTTAATCCTTTATACTAATATCTCACGTTTGAATTTAAGTAACATTGCAATTTGAAACGGACGTCAAAAGTCAAGTCCCAGTCCACTGCAAATGCACAGGTCCCTACCACAAACACCCACTACTCAATTAAAAACAATACACAAGAAAAAAAAAGTAAACGACAGGAAAAAAAAAAACAAACAGTGAAGGAGAGAAGTCAGCAAGGGCAAGTCATAATATTTTAGAGGCATCGCTTAGAGGTGACCTAACAACTGCCCTTTCTAACACGCACCTGAGCAGCAAACAAGCCTCCGGGGTGAAACCCCTTCTCCCAGCCCGCAGAGGGGGGGTGCTGCCTCCAGGCAGGGTGCAGAGACACCCGGGAGGAACCCAGCCGCATGGGAGAAAGGGTAAAGATTCGGGGAGGGGAGGTGAAGAAAAGGGAGGAAACCAAAGGAGCAAGTTAAACAAGCGGTCGGTCTCTGGAAAGCCAGGCGCAGCAGCTCCATTTTGACGGAGTGACAAGCAGGGCCAGTGCCAGCCAACAAGTGGCCTGATACCACGAGGGAGAAGAAAACTATTTTAGTCTTTGTCATCTGCACGCATGGATTCTCTCTGTTAAATGCCAGATGCTAAATGCTTTTCTCTAAGCATGCAGGAATATCAATTATTGCAGACTGTACTATAATCAAATTACAAGTTGACAAATTAAGGTACTCTTTTTCTCTGCAACTGCTTGTTCTTTCCTGTGACGTACCAAAGTATCAGCCTCAAACATCCAGAGTTCAGAAGCATTTAAATCTGAATTAGGAGTCAAAGTAGCCCATGAGGGGAAATGCATTTTTCTTACTATGTGGGAAGTAAATAGGCAGACAGGCCTCTGATTTTTAACCACCACCATTTACGTGCCTAACCTAACTGCTGGAGATAAATGCCACCATTGTTTGAGATCGTGCAATCCTCTAACAAAGTTCAGGTTCCATTCCGCCTCTGTCCAACAAACACGGGCACTTAATATAAAACTATCAGGCTGCCAGAGAAACCTGATTGCAGAGGCAGAACACGCCGTTCATAACGCTCGAGGAACGCAGAGGCAGATGATTCCTGTGCATGGAAAAACCAGGGATGCCTCCAGCCCTGGATGGTTTGGCCCCTCTCGCTCGAAGCTACAGCTCAGTTGTCCAACACATGCAAGTCAAACCCGATGCTCTCAGAGTTTCAATCTAATTCAGTCTTAGAAGGCTTGTTCTTCAGGGCAGCATTTTTAAATGCATCAAAATGTGAGTAGAGATTAGCAAGGTGGGTTTTCCTCTAATTACAGTCACACACAATAAAACTATTTCAGCCAGCGAAGCACTGTAACGCTGTTACCACAGTTACTATCAGTAAACAAGAAGAAAAGCACAGTAAGGCCAGAATTTCTCCAACTGTATATTCCAAATAAATGGAGAAAGCAAAGCTGGGAGTTTTCTGCTTCTGAAACTCTGTCCAGCCACTAGATTAAATAGTTACATGACTTTTTTCCTTTCAGGTATCGAAAGGCAACGCAGCCTTCTGCCAGCAGGAAGCCAGACCCGAGCTGTGGCATCGCTAACCACGGCACTCGGACCCGAGTAACGGCGCGGCTGGAGACCTGCGGCACCTCACCGCTTGCCGCGGGCACAGGTTTTGGGGGGAGCTGCATTTTCCCGTGGGGTCGTGCTCAGGAGACAGGGCTGCAGGCTGCCAGAGCCAGCTCCGGTTCAAAGCTTTTACTGCCCTTTTCCTACTGCCTTCAGCTTCCCTCGCATTCTTCAGATGCAACACCACGGTGAATCCCTTACAGAGGAAGGGGAAAATAGCACTAACCTTTGATTAGCTTGGTATTTTATACTATATAATTATCAAGTATAGGTTACAATTTCAGTTAATTTCTTCTCAGTGACGAGTACTCAACAAATTATGTCAAAGGGTATTTTAACTGTATTAATCTCTTCATGCAAGAGGAAACTGCAGGTTAAATTTCAACAGAAAAGATAATTGCGTTATGCTATTGGAAGGTACATGATAAAAAGCCTTTGGAATGGAGCTACTGCATTCCTTCCTGTCTGGTGCTCTGTGCTCCATTACACACATTTCACACTGCAGTACTAAAGCGATGCTTGTGTTGGTAACGCGTTCTGAGCACACAGAATTAGAAGACTGGTCCCAGGACACAGGAGAAATTTGCAGGTCTGTGCGAGAGAGGAGCCAAGCCTTCCACCTGATCGATAGCTTTGAGAGGGTAACAATATTCCCCCAAAATAAAAGGACTGTCTAAATGCAAAACCAATTAACAATAAACACAGAAGTGTCCCAATGCTTCCCTCCATCCTCCCAAAAGGTGTTTGGATTTGGAATCAAGCTACAGAAGCTGTTGCTGGAAAACCAGGTTCCCACAGTGCTCAGGCCTGCCAGCTGCCATTCCTCTTTTGAAATAGCTGAAAGTTTAAACATGATGAGCAGTGACAGGTCAGCTTGAAAAAGCCTGCAATATTCAACCCTGTCACAATTCATTTCTTCAAAAATTGACCCTTTCCATCATTTAGACTACTATTTTTTTTTCCACCTTACTGAGACCGAATGTCAACTAAGCATCCTTCAAAAAACAGCAGTATTACACATGGACTACGTACTTTAAAAATACTGTCTAGGCTCAAAGTGACCACACCAAACGGGCCACAGAGCACCACAGCCCACACCTCCTGAGAAGGGACGCAGAAGCACTGAGCTATCCCTGCAAGAAGAGGCCCCGCTTGCCCCAGCACCACCCCAGCCTGTCCCATCACGAGTGCTCACACAATCATGACGTCAGCTCCATTGACACAGACTGAAACTAACTTTTTGGTGGGTTAGTTTTAGTCGCTGTCTACTTCACTGGAAGGTTACCTTAACGCTTGTGCTGGCAGCTGAGCACACAGGTCTGCTGCTCTCAGCAGCACCAGCTTATATTGGCTTAGTACAACACAGCCACGGATGCTTCTGTCTTAGTGTGACATTATTCTCACAAAAAGACTCATCGTAATCCCTCCTGGCGAGAAGAGTTTCTGCTTTAAGAAGCCCTCCTTACTACAGAAGAACAAAACCAACAAAGGAAGTCTGATAGACTTTTACATTTCTCACAATAGCAGAAACACTGTTCTTTATCAGAAAGGATGAAAGCACATGCATAGCACTGTATTTCCCCACTGAAATGCTTCTCGCAGCCAGCTTTCAATAATGAATTCCAAGATGCAGAATGATATACAGCATTTATTATCTAATATTGCTGATGGGATTCTGAACCAGTAATAAATCTTTGCTTCTGAACTTCCGCGTGGATGCAAGCGCTTTGCAGAACCTATAGTAGTACTGTTGTCATTTTTGACTCTTATCATGGTACTTACAACATACCTTTAAGGCTTCTATGACAAGATCTCTTGCTTCTAATTCTCCCTCAAGAATGCTAAACAGCGTCAGTAGTTCTGGTTTGCTGAGTTTTTCCAGATTCATCCTGAAAACCTGAAAAATGGAACATAGTTTACCAGGTATTTCTTTGTACGTTAAAATCAGTATTCTAAGTTACAACCTATACTCTCCATTTAACTTCGGCTTCCAGTTTTTTGTACTGCAACTTGCCCTGGGGGTGAAAGGGGAGAATACACAAGGCTAACATTTTCTCTTCAACTTCCAAGGCCAGTTGTAGAAGATGCATTTTTCACCTTTTCCCAAGGGGTCATGAACATATGCACACCCAGATGGTGCAGGCAGAACGTACGGGCTAACATGACAGTATAATATTCAGCACGAAGCAGTCAAAGTTAACAGGAGAGGGAAAAACACAGATCTTTAAAAGACATACTGCTGTAAATTGCACATCTGGATCACAGAGCTGCAAACATCACTGAAATGAGACCGAAGAGCCACGATGAATGGGGTCCAAACCAGGCCACCTACACAAACTGAACGGGAAAGTTAACATTTCAGTGCTGCGATACGTTTCCTAGGAATGCCACTAGGTATTACTAATGGAACAGGCCCAAACCACTTTACAAAAATCAATGCCACAAAATACACACATTCAATTACTATTCCTTCAAACTGTTTCAATATCACCATTATTTATTAAATATAATTTTACTGCCCACAGAAGAACAAAGCTCCATCATCCGAACTGCACATGCAAACAGCTTTTTTTACCCCCTGCATCTTTGCTGATACACTCAACATTGCCTAGTAATAAGCCTTTTTATTATGTTATTTTGTTAACAATGGAAATAATTTCACAGACTAAATCTTTGTCAACGAAGTACCCATTAAGGACATAGTCTTGTGTTTCGGGCAATCAAACATACTTTTCCGAGTCCAAGCCACATCCATCTTTCACCACGCTCTGTATCAATCAGAAAACGTGACAGCATGAAGCAGCTACTCAGAGATACCAAACTCCATTTCATTGGCAAGCGATAAAGGGTTAATTTAACCTTTACTAGAGAACCTATCCATCTAAAACATTCAACTGAACTCTAATTTTTCTGAAGTCACTGCTACTTTACAACTGATTTGCATAACTGTGCCTTGGAGAATTATGCACAAATGCAAGTTCTGTCTTGTTTATGCCAAAGCAGTTTTCCAGTTGCTGGGAACAGAAAGTTCTGCTTACAGAGAGGGGTAGGTACCTTCACACAGCAAAAGAAATCAGAAAACTGCTTCGTGCTCCCTCAGCTAAGTGGACAAGTTTCTCACCATGCAGTCTTCTTGCTTAATGCAGTGTTTTACATGAAATTCCATAAATCGGCAATGTTTCTTAAGACTTTTCTGACTAGCCATAGCCATCGGCTGCTCAAGGAAACTTCAGTGGAAGTGATCACGACTGTCTAGGGTATCGCGGCTGTTCCAAGATCAATTTAACTGGACACCACAGATCTGTCAGCATTGCACGTACGTTCCCTATTGCAGATCCATCAATATATGTTCAAGAGGAAAACACATGAGTGGAGTGCTTAGCAAACCCGTTCATATCCATCATAATTTCAAAAAAGCCTGACCAAGACTTGACACAAAAGTGTAATTTAGGAAACTCACTGTATTGACTCAAATCCCATTCCAGCGGGCCAGGGCAGCGTTGGTCACCGTTCAACAAGAGCTACTGTCTGATCCGCCGACAGACCTTTACAGACAGTTGTCCAGGACATGAACGTGACCGTGGCCCTCAGCTTCGCGTAGGTCTGCTGACAGTTCTGTCACTGTGGGGAGCCTGGCTAGCCGAGATCGCGTGAAGGCACGTGATTTACAACTTGTTCTTCTCATATAAAAAGCAGAGTGTGCAACAGAAGCAGCAAATGAATGTTAATACATAAATAAGTAGCCGTACATGGTGAGAAGACAGGGGGCCTGTTTTCAGCCTTTAACATTTACCATGCTTATGTTGCACGTAAGTCTGAGCTGCATCACTTCCCTGGGCAGGTTTTAGATCTGGAACATCTTAATGTCTGCTCAGGAGATGCAAGGCTTAATTTCAAAACCATCTCAGTCCTTGTTCAGAACAAATTCACAGATGCTAAGACTGAATCAGTACTGACGGGAAATAGCAACAACTTTTTTTTTTTTTTTTTTTGCTAGATACTCATCAAATTATATTAGTTTTGTGGCACTTTAAGCCAGACGTAAAGAGAAGTTTTCTTTGAGATCTTAGAACAAAGTATAGCATCTAACTCCACAACTCTCATAAGTTTTGAACGTGGACTTTCAATGCGACTATGTCTGTGCTTTTCTCTTAAAAAGAGAAGCCATGAGAACGTGCAGCTGTATCTCTCCATTAGGTACCAAATGATACGGTCTTAAAGCGAGGACAGCCACCAACTGCAGGTTGGTATTTTAAGGCTATTAGCCCTGGCAGTAATCGTTTCTTCTGTATTCTAAATACTCCCATTGTGACTTGTGCTTCACTGTGTCAGAGAAATAAGCCATGCTATTCTTAACATGCCTCTATGGCTATAGTCTTTAATCAGCTTAATAACATAAACAAGCCCTGTCCTAAAATATACGAGTAAAAATACTTACAGAAATAAAGAGCAGGTGCCAGCTTGCACAAGCAATCATTTATACAACAACAGGTAACATTAAAGATATAGAAATGGTACAGCCTCAGCTTCCTTCTGTGCAACCTTTAACTGCTCTGTTTGCACAGGTTATCCCATGCCACCGTGCTGACAGACTGGGAGCAGATGCTACAAATAAAGTCACTGTCCTAAAACCCCACTAAATTGCACTTGTATTCTGCACTGATTTAAAGAGAACTTTTTAATGCACCTCTGAGCCCATCCGGCAGGTACCAGTTACGCTGAATCTTTAACAATCCCAAGTGCTCCCTTTTAGGGCCACTCAATACGAGGGAGCTGAAAAATGAAGAAAAACAACAACAACAAAAAACCCCCAAAAAACAAACCTCTAGTCCTTTTACGTTACTATTTTACAAGAACAAGAAGCATCTCTGGATCAAAGAGCTAATACGCACTTACTCGAGCTCCTCCTCCCCTATCCAAATCCGAATCCCTTCCCGGCCCTCCAGCATCACAGGCTCCTGAGCTGACCTTTCCAAGGCTGCTTTCTGGTTACACGGCCCTGCTCCTTCCCTCGTCCCACTTTTTAATAAAAGATCACGCTGACCCTATTCAATTACCCAGTTTTCTCCCACTCTGCCAAACAGATCTGTACTCATCAGCTGCGGAACCTGACCCATTATTTCAAACCATTTATCCAAGAGATAGAGTTTCACAGCATTAGAAACAAGATCTAGGAATACCCGGGCCATGTCACCCCTTTACATTCAGAGAAATATCCTGACCACTGCAATCCTACAGATCACAAACCGCAAGAACCTCATTATTTAGTCTGATGGTATAAATATTTTCCCTGAGTCTGAGATATACCACCATTTTTGGACAATAAGCAAGAGTTCAGAGCATAAACAAAGATAATTACTTACTGCTTGCCTAAAGGTAAACTTCCTTTTAGCTATACCATGGACCATTAAAGAGTCTCCTCAGCAGACCCCTACCTACCCTTCAAAGAGACAAAACTGTTCTTTTGAAAGTCATTTCCCAGGATTTAACTGGAAATAAGTATCACGACCAGTTTAAGTGTACATACAACCACCCAAACTACCACGCCAGGGTAAGTTATCTTTGGCATGCTCCACTTCAGGAACAAGAGATAAGCTTCTCGACCGTGGCAGCTCCTCCGCGCACTGAATCACGCTACGATGATTATGAAACCACTAGAGGTTACGCTTTGCTCGGACTCACACACACAGAAGCACGAACCGAGTTAACCAACACTGCCAGCGCAAAAGAACGTCACCCATCGACTTCAGCGCAGGCTGGAGTCACTTCGCAGCGGGCGCTAACCAAAGCGCAGCCCGAGGCTGGCAGGGGAGTTTGTCAAGCGGAAGCTTCAAGATACTCTGCAAGCACTTGGCTCAAAACTCTTCCACTTTTTAAAAAGAATTGGGAAGACTGTAGCTCGTCGTTCCTTTTTCTGCTCTGAAGGAGGGTATTTCCTTTCATAAGCCACGGTTACAGCTATGCCAATTCAACAATGCCTCTATGTCTATAATCCTGAATCAGCTTCGTTTTTCTGCTGTCCCTGAAGAGGAACTGATATTTTCCAGGAGCTTGCATAGGCAGTCATGTAATCGCCTTCATATGAGAACCTAAATGACTAGTTTGAAAACTCTTGATAGACAAGTTTTCAAAAATGCTGCTGCACATCCAGCATGATGTTTGAGTTGTTAAAATAATTACATGATATGTTTATATAATAAAAAAGGTAACATATGCTTTACAATTGTGCATCCACAATGCTACCTGGCATTGCATCAGAACTGTAGAGAATGAGGTTAAAACGAGCAGTGTTTAAATCACCTCTGTACCTTAGAGCTCAAAGGAGAAAGAACACCTACCCCCCAAAACCCGCCTCACCCAGCTACTTCTTGAACTGCTACTTTGAACGAAGGAAATACATAACATTCACGTTCAAAAATCTCGCTACAGCCCTTCAACAACCACTGTGCGGTCACTACAGCTGACAGAAAATTAAGGCGATCCCCTACCTGCCCTGACCTCCGGACCCCGCACCGCCCCCGGGCAGCGGAGGGGGGTACCGGGGCACGGAAAGCCCATCCCGGCTCATCCCGGCCCACGGGCGGCCTCGCCCCGTCCTGCCCCACGAATCGTTCACGACCAGCCACAGGAGCCCGTTTGTGCCCAGGGACGGAGCAAACGCCGGGGACACCGCGGGGGAAAGGAGCTCCGTCAGCCCGGGGGCTCACTCGGAGCTGGGGAGAAGGCGCTACCCGGGTACCGGCTCCCCGAGCCCGGCGGCGGGGGGCACCGGCCGTCCCGGAGCGGGGTGGCTCGGCCGGTGATTCCCGGGCGGCCGGGGGCCGGCACAGCCGCTCCGAACAAAGGGAAACACCGCACCGGAGCCCGCGGCAGCAGCCGGGCCGCAGCAGGGGCGGCGAGGCCCCCCCCCNCGCACCTGCCGCGGCCCACCCGCGGGGGCAGCGCCGGGCCGAGCCAGGCCGGGCCGAGTCCAGCCGCACAGAGTGAGGTTCCCGCCACCGCACCGAGAACCGCACCGAACCGCACCCCCCCGCCCCACCGACCTGGCCCGCGCCGCCTCCGCCGCCACCACTACCGCGCCGCTCCGCTCCCCATCCAGCTTCCCCGCCCCTTGCGCGGCCGCCTGCTGAGGGATAGCAAGGCCGCCAATCAGAGCCGCCGCCAGGCACGGCCGCGAGCCAATCCACCGCAGGGAAGGCGGGGCGAGAGCATGGGCCGGCCGGTGGCGGCGGCGGCAGCCAATCAGACGGCGGAACCGGCACGAGGAGGGCGGGGTAGCGGCTGAAAATCCCTTTTGTTTGCGGCGGCGGCGGCGAAGTGAGCGGGCGGCCGTGATTGGCGCGTCACTTCCGCCGCGAGCGGGCGGGGGCGCCTTGGCCGTGGGTGGGGCCCGGTGCCACCGCCCCACCCCCGCCCCGCGGCGCCGTCCTGGGCGTCGTCCCTCGCCCAGAGCCCGGCGGGAAGCGGCTGCAAATCCCCGGCGAGTGCGGCCGAGCCGGGCAGCCCAGCGAGCGAGAGTCCCGCGGAGCCCGGAGCTGGGAGGGGGGCGGTCCCTCTCCGCCGGCCTGCTCCCCTCACGGGGCCCCGCCCATCTCCCCTCACGGGGCCCCGCCCATCTCCCCTCACGACGCCCCGGCCCGAGCTCGGCCCCACTCTCGGGACCGGCGCTTTGCCTGCGGCGTTTTGTGCGAGACGCGTTTTGTCCGGGAAGCAGCACCTCGCTGCCCGCTGGTTTGCAGCGTGACTCCCCGGGGCACGGGCACGCCTAGGCCTGGCAGAGCGTCCCTCGCCGAGCGAGGCCCGGGGGTGCCCTGGAGAGCCTGGCGAGTTGAGGTGCATTCACCTGCTGAGGAAAGAGCCCGAAACGTGTCTGTGACCGGCGCTGGAGGGAACGTGGCCCCGCGGGTGCCTCGGCCGGAGCGGGGCCGCTGACGCAGTTGAGGGCAGCAGGTTTTTTCGCTGTCGGAGCTGCTTACCCAGCACTCTGCTAAGCCGGCACCGCAGCCGAAAGAAGAACTAACCCTTTCTGTGGGGAAGGGCTCCGACCTTCCTACGCGACGCGCTCGGCATTGCCCGCGCGCTCGGTTCCGAAGGGCTGCATAATGGCCGTGGCCGCTGTCGGGAGTCGCTGGGCTCACAGGGCCTGCGCTGTCGGATGGTGACGTGCGCTGTGAAACCAGCGGTTTCTGAAGTAGGAATTTCTGAATGCGCTGCACAAAGTGGTGTCACGCAGAGACGGGGCTGTACAGAGTGACCAGGCCAGCAGTAAACCCACCTGCAGCCATCGCAGCCTCCTGTCTGGTATGTTCAGAGGAAGATGGTTTTGTCTAGACAGGGTTGTCTGAGCATTTAATTCCCAGCCTCGGTGAATACTGGAGCTTTTTCAGTGCCCCATGTCTGGCAATCTCAGAGCCCAGGGGACACAAAAAAGCGCGTGGGTTACCTCTGGGGCTGTAATGGCCCTTGTGGCACTGCCAGGCAGCTCATCTGTTAAAACCTCTAATTGCCATTACCTTTCTCTTACGCTGCTGCTCCTGGCTCTCTGCTTTTCACCCGTTGTCTCTTCTTTCATCCTTGGAATATGGTTTTAGGGCAGACATCCTTTCATCGCGTACATGAAAAGCGGTAGCAGCTCCTATCGAGGTTCCTGCTCGCAGGCTTTTCTTTCCTTCCTACGCACGGTTTTCCACCCCACCGGAGAAGCGACGGTGCTGGGTGAAGCCCTTGGGAGAGCAAGGATGGGCTGGGGAGGGTGCAGGAGGAGGAGGATGCTCCGAGAAGGCCAGGCAGCCCCGAAGGAAGGGATGGTTGCTGGCAGAGGGGGGACCTGCCGCTGCAGGACGGCCGCTTGCTGTCAACATTTCTTAGCAGAGGGAAGGGGGCTAGCGGAGTGCCACGGGTGAAGGAAGTCGGACAAAACAAAAGCTGATTTAGCTCATCACATCCTGCGAGCGTGGGACACGGAGCCTGCCCAGGGAGATCTAGGCTGTAAGCTGGCAGAGTGTCTCAGCTCCCTGGAAAAAAAACAAAACGGGGGAGGGGGCTTTAGGGAGAAAAGCAGACCGAGAGCCGTGTGGCGTGGTTACGGTTCACACTCGCGTGTCACTGGATGCACACCCGTTCTGATCCGGGGCACTTTGCCGTTGGCTTTACGAACAGGAACCAAACGCTTCCCAGGCGCTGGCACCCCGAGGCGAGCGCGGCTCCGGCCGGCGGCGGGTACCGGTGCTCCCTGCAGCCCCGGTGGGCGCGGCCAAGGGGCAGCGGGCTGGCCGGGAACCGAAACACCGGGGGGGT
>VXBL01006851.1:27148-70307 GCA_013400195.1 Aramus guarauna
GGGGGTGTGGGGGGGGTGTTTGAGGAGCCACCTCCCCGTCGGCGGGGCTGCAGCTCCCCCCCGTGTCCGCGGCGTTCGCTGCACGGCGGGGGCGGTGGAGGGAGGAGGCTCCACCGGAGCTTTGCTCGTTCCGGAACTGTTTTCCCCAAATACCGCAAAATGTAAGGAAAGCGTTATTTATGTTTGCATCTGAAAACAACAAGGGAGGAGTTGTGTTTCCAGGTTGGCATGGATTATCTGGGTGATAACGTCTGCTAGCTGGTCATTTCTCGGCTGCTGCAAACATTCCTGTCGCTGCCCAGTCCCGCTCTTGGAAACGCAGGAGAAAGGAGACCTTTGTGCGGAAAGGGCTTTGCATGCGGCCCATGACTGACTGGCGATGAATCGAGCATGTAAAGGTCACAGATGCATGAGTTACATCAGGGAACATCTGGCCCCAAAAGCTTCTCTGTTCTGGGGGTTGGTGAGGACACTCGATGAAGCCAGCGCAGCTGAAGAGCAAACATCTGCAGGGACTGAGAGTCCTAAACGTCCTAGGTGGTCTCAGGGAGGGCAAACTGAACAACTGCAGCCTTGAGACCCAGCAAATTAGTGCAGAAGAGAGAAAAAAAAACATTTCTTAGCAGAGCCCATATGCCCATGCAGAAAAAATATATTTGGTTACCTGCTGGTCTGCATTTGGGGGGAAATAAATCAGCTGCACAGGAGGAGGAGGCAGCTTTTCAGGTCTGGAAGACATCTCCTCTCTCCAGGCTGTTTGGCCACCTTCCTTTTGTTTATTATTTTTAGCATGCAGCTGAGTGCCAGGTATGTCAGATAAGGGCAGAAAAATGAGGTACCTGCCCGAGAGTGCGTGCAGTGAGGATTTCTGATGTGAGGAAGCGGCAGAGGAGTGCCAAGGTGAGGGCAGATACAAATCACTGCAGTACCTGCGCATACATCAGGCTAAGCAGAAGCATGTGCAGGTGGTGCTGGGTTGTCCGTATCTGTTTATAGCCTGTGACACGAGTCGCAGATAAGAGCAAGCGGCTCTTAAGAGGTGCGGGGGATGCTGCGGGCTGGTGGGGGTCCCGCGGGACCGAGGGGTGGGAGCGGGGGATCTCGGCTCTGCGGGGAGCCCAAAGGAGGAACCGGGCCAGGGGTGCAGCCACCCTCAGCCAGCACAGTGCAGGCTCGTGTCTCGCTGGAGACCATTAACAACCAAAAAAAGCTTCAAACACCGCAGAGGAGGGAACACGACGGTAGGAGAGAGGAGATTTCTCCTGAAGTATCACACAGGCAAGAGCCATAAACCACAAATACAAACAATTAGAAAGAAGCACATCTGTTATGTTTGTGACGCTGTCGGAACGAGAATCCATCTGGGAAAAGAGCCAGCCCTGCCTCCCTGGGAGATATATATTTTTTCTTTTTAAATATTGTATGACATTCATCTCTATAGCCGTGTGTTGTTTGTGCTGGCATGTGGGTGTGTATTTCTGAAGGGTCCCCATATTAGCAGAAGATCTATAGTCTCATTCTAGAAATTTTGCCGCTATAAAAATATATTCTGTTTTTGACTGAGTGTTTTTTTCTTCTCTCCTGAAACTCTGGAGCCGTGTAAAATAGCTTCATAAAACTTGTAGGGCTTTTTAAAGTAGAAGTTACTGCCTTGCCTCGCTTTTAAAAATGCACCCTTGATTTTAAGTGTCGGGGTATTGTTTGCTTTTAAACAAGTGAATGCTGAAAAGATGCTATAAACTCCTTTTTTATTTTGTTGCTTATTGAGAAAAATCCAATTATACCTAAGGGAAACAGGAATGAAATATTTCATAAAAATATATGGTACATAAGCAAACAAAGCCTCAGTCTTCCAAAGTAAGTGTGTAAAAAAGGGAAAATCTTTTCAGCATTATCCCTTGAATAAATGTCCTCTCTTGGGAACACAGCGGTGCCCAAATTACCAGCACGAGCCCTTCCTCAGCACCAGAAAGTCCTTTGACCGGCATCAGCTCGCTCAGTGAGGAACGACGGGGCGCGGGAGCCCTGGATCCAGCCCCTGGCCCTCTGGTTGTGTCTGGCGGCTGCTCGGTGCCTCATCACGGAGGAGGTCTCAGTCCAAGTGCTGCCAGACCGACATCCCCAATTTGCACGTACCGGCCAATCCTTGGAGTCAGGCCACACCGCAGGGACGTGGGGAGCATCCTCCGTGCCGTGCCGGAGTTAGGATGCTGATGTTGGCCACCGTCCTCCGTGCCGTGCCGGAGTTAGGATGCTGATGTTGGCCACCATCCTCCGTGCTGTGCCGGATTTAGGCTGCCGGTGCCCAGCCCTCGCCGCAGGCACCTGTCGTTACTACAAACGTCATAAAACCCGCACGGGAGACCTCGGTGCTGCTCCCAGCCTCCGTTATGACCTTGTGGGAAAAGCCGCTCGGCTCAGTGGGAAGGAGACTCTCGGCCAAGGTTTCCCTGCCTGCGAAGTCGGGCTATTGCTGCTTACATCTCCCAAGTGTTCTGCCTTTCAAGGAAGGATGCGAAGTGCTGGAGAGAGCGTATTAGAGCAGCTGAGAAGCAGCTCCCGCTCAAAGGATGTTTGGAAAACCCTTTTCCCAATCAAGCAATTTGCAACTTCAATTGCTAAGTGTTTCCTTTTCATTCCTTGGCACTCCAGCTCCATCTGAATTGGCTTTCTCAGCACTTCAGAAAGGCTTATGTTACATTATGTAAGATTTAACAGCCATCACTTCTCCAAAGGTAATATAGAAACGTCTTTTTTATGACACAAGAGGGAGATTTCTCATTTGGGAAGCCAATTCTTTGTTGTTACCAAACGACTGCTTTTGGTGCATCCTTCAGGCAACTTTGATCTAATAACTCATTTTTTTCTTTGAAAAAAACTGAAAGAAATTTTGTCAATATTTCTGATAAATGGAAGTACCTGCTGGAGATACATACTTTAAACCAAAAGGAAATAAAATTTGCTTCTTTATACCTAGATACCATACATATTTCTGGGTACGTATTTATATTTAAAGACCCTCGTGACACTGCCTGCATTCGTGTAATTCTGCAGCTGAACAGACTGGTCATTACGTCTCCAGTAACGACTTGTTTGCCCCCAGCTTTGCACTGCACGTGCTAGCTCACGTAAACCTGGCCGCCGAAGTCCCTGCCCAGTCCTGTCACAGCCCAGCCCAGGAACCATCCCAGGCTTTCTAATCTCTCCAGGTAATTTCTCTTTCTCTCCACGAGCATTTATCCATCCCCGGGTTCACGCAGACTCACCGTCCCCGCGCGGGGAGTGGAAGGGCAGCGGGGTAGCGCAGGGTCCGTCCGAGCATCCTTTGCTTCCGAGCACGTGGCCTTGAACTCCATCCCGCGGGTGAGGACGGCCAGGCCAGCCCGGGCAGGGAGCTTCTTGCAGCACCTACAATATTATTTACAGCAGGCAGCAAGCAGAAACGCCACTTTGCTCTCCTGACCTTCTTTAGCAATTTGCCAGGAAAAAAGCACTCCAGGAGCTGCTGGTTTAGTGGATGACTTTCCCGACAGTGATTGAATGCTTTGATAAAAAGCAGGAGTTTGTTTGCCACCTCATTTACCATGCTGGGCTCTTTCTGCAAAGCACATAATACTGTTCTTACCAGACCAGGGCGTAAAAGAAGTAGAAAACAGAAATATACTTGGAAATGACCCTCACCTAACAGCACAGCCCATGGTCTCGCTTTCTTTGAATTACCCCACGCTCTGCGCGTTGGGAAATTGCTTTCTCTGACGGACGATTGCTTGCCAAAGCCCTGGGACCCTGATTGATTTCTGTGGCTCTGCAGTCGGGAGAGCAGAGGGGAGAGAAGCGTGAAAACCAGGACAAGAACTGAGAAGGACAAATTGTCCCTGGGCTGACCAACGGCTAGTGTTTTCTAATCACCCCTCCAAGCAGGAAGGAGGGGGAAGACCAGGAGCTGCGTGGTTCTCACAGCAGCAGCAGTGCCCGTTAGTCCTGGCTTTCAGAGCTCGCAGCAGCTCTGGCTCCTCGGGCAGCGCTCCCAGGCCAGGCTGTCCCGGCCACTGCAGGCATCTGCTTGGGAAACGCAGCCTTGGAGCTGGGCCATCAGGGCTGGCTCTTACAGAAATCCCGGGACTAGGATGGAGCATTATGCCAAGGGACCACACAAGAAAAAGAAATGTAAGAATTGTGTTGTATCCAGAAGAGGCTTGCTAGCCAGCAGTGACAGTAAACTTACACAGCAGCTTGCCAGAGGTGACAGGAGCCGCAGTCTAGAAGCAGGTTGTCCGAACGGAAGGAATCCCAGCTCTTCTGCACTACTGGGAGGAGAGGATTCTTCAGCGGTCCTCCAGTTTACTCTCAGTTGGTGTGAAAGGCGTTTCTTAAATCAAATTATTCCAAAAGGTAAAACCAACTTATGAGCATCAGCTCCTCGGCCATTCCAAACTTCCAGGAAGTTTCTTCCCGTTGTAATTAGAATACTCTTTGTTTCACTTAGCTAGGGTTAGGGGTGACCATACCAGATTGTGATTTTCTGGAGGGGCTTTCTGAATCGGAATTGGTGAATATTGAAGCTTCTTGCACACTTCTATTGTATCTCCCTTGTCCAGCATCTCCTTTGCAAGCTGAACAGTCATACTCTAGTTAGGCTCTCTTCATACAGAAATCTTCCCATACACCTTAGCTCTATTTTTGCCCTTCTCTGCCTCTTTTCTAATTCAGCCCAGAGCTTTTCTCTAAGGTGTGACCGATACCGCATACAGTGCGTGAGATGCAAGTCCTTCAGCTTACATGCAAAACTCATAGCGTATCCAGAGCACAGTTACATGCAGAAGCTAATTGCTGATGGTAAAGCATGTGCAGAAGGGTTCTGCATCCTATTTTCAGGCCAAAACAATACAGAATAAGCTCCAATTTTTTTCCAACTGGCATTTGCTAAAAAAAAAAAAAAAAAAAAAAAGAAATTAAAAAAATTTGCTTTAACTCTGTCCTGGTTTCTTGATTAGATGAAGGCAAATTACATGTTTTACCACCAGTCTATTATTACAACTTAAACTCCGCACAGTTTGTTGAATAGATGTGTTTTTCTCGCAGAAGATAAACTTCCTTCTCTGGAAAGATAACAGCATGATTGTGTCCAACATAGCAATTTCTAAGCCATTTCTCCAAAAATAACACTTTTCAGACCAACAGTAGAAGGCATGTGCTCAAGGCCAGCAAAGCCACCGCAGAGCGCAAGAGCATCTTCTGCTACAGGATTTTCTCTCCCTTGTAGGGGTCCAGCACCACTGCAGGTTGTCCCAGCGTGACAGTCACGGCACCAGCCGGGGAGCACTTCTCGCAGGGACAGAGGCAGGGCGCAGGTCTGGGGCTTTCCAGCAGCTTGACTGGGCAGGGGGCTGTGAAGCCCCATGACATGGGAGGCTGCTGGGCCAGGCTGGAGGCACTTCACTTCTCCCTGAGATACGAAGGCAGGAGGAACCAGTGGGATGCCTAAGGCAACAGCAAGCAACAGCATCAGACTACAGATGACATCTTGGTCTGGTCCCACAACCTCCTTTCGCTTCGCTTCCATGACATTCATTTCTCTTCTGCCTCGGATGGCCGACGGAAGACCTCCCTCCCTCTGCTCCGAGAACGACATTCCCTGGGGTTTCAGCTCAAGCAGGATCACGCACACGGTGGTCACACAGCTCGTGTCCTTGGCGCTTTGGAAGAGCATGGCATCACGAAGAAACTGTCTTATACGTGGACAAACCACATTTTTTCCAAGCTAGCCTGGGGCAGAGTCCTTCCAGCGCTTGCTTCAGGAGCAGCAGAGTTGGCTGAGGAGCGTAACTGGGTCTCGGACAGACACCCCGCCTACCGCTGAGATTAGGCGATGCCTGGCCGTGCCCAGAGGAGACGTTCACGGCAGGGTTCAAATACAGACCAGGACCTGAGTGAAGACCCTGCCGTTAAACCAGCTGAACGGCAACAAGCAGCCTCCTGCACCGCCCAGCAGCTGTGCTAGTGACAACGGACCTACTTCATGAGATACGCTAAAAATAACCAGTTCCAAAACTAGGCATCCTTCGTTAGACGATTTCTACACCTAGATAAAAATCATACTTTTGAGATGCGCAGTTTGAGGTGTGGTGGTTCGCGTATATATGTATTATCTCCTGATTTGTCAGCTCTTTCTGAATGATGCAAAATGAAGCAAGTTCTGTTTGCTTTCACGCAGCAATTGCTGCCTTGTTACCATGAACAGAGGATTTTATTAGCGTAAGAAAGAACCTGCAGGACAGATGCAGTATTTACAGGTTATTCAAATCTGTATTTTCTAACTTTACTGAGTAATCTGGGGAAACAAAAATAAAAATCTTTGTGTTTTGCAGAGTGCTGCCTTGCTGAGTGGGGCCCTGGAACATTGATGTTAGTTACTTCAGACATGAACATGGTCTCTTCTCTTTTTCAGCTTATTTTTAATTTGGATATTTTTTAAACCTAGTCAGTTTTTGAACGATGTATTTCTGCATGGCACCTGTTCTTGCCCTTACCCCCAGGCTGTAGTTCTCCTGTGTCCCAACTACCTGCCTTCATCACGTGTCAGGGGAGAAACACCTCAGGCGTATAAAAGACCAAAATCTATTTATTATAACTTCTAAATCACTGTAAACCTGCTTTGTATGGAGGAGGTTTTGGAACTATTTAATATAATTTTTCTAGTTCTGGTAGCTGGACAGTGACAATTTGAGCATGTGCATGAGCACATTTGCTCAAGTACCAAGAAAACACATTCATATTTTTCAGTGACATTTCTAAAGGTAACTTGATATATCAACAGCTTCTCCAGTTAAGCACCAGAGCTCTCAGACTGTATAATCTTAGTGAGGAACAGAGCTGAGCTTAATGAGTAAACAGACTTAGTTCAGCAATTGCTTTTTCCGGAGCACACCCTGGTTGGCTTCTTCTGAGTCACGGATGGAACGATGGCTCTGGTTTTGCAGCTAGCGAGCTCTGCCCGCTTAAGCACACAGCAATGCAAACCAGGCTCCAGCTCACCTTTAACGAGAGGATCTGGAGCCCTTGCCAAGGTATCTGTCTTTTTTTTTTTTTTTCCCCCCTATATTCCCAGTTCCAAACTGCCCCCAGCCTACCAGGCTCCACGTCCTGCAATTGCCACGACTTCTTCCCACGCGGAGACAGAGGCTGCGGGGCACGGGGATGCTGCGGGGCACGGGGATGCTGCGGGGCACGGGGATGCTGCGGGGATGCTGCAGCTTTGCCTCCCTGGGAAAGCTGTGCTAAAACATTGAACACAAATGTAACCAGCCCCAAGGAGGATTCTGCAAACAGCATCTCCCAACTGTCCTGGGAACAGTAAAATGTTTCCAGAGTGTGTCAGCGTTTACCGAGATGCTTTTATCTCTTCACCAGCATAGGAAGAGCTGCTGCGTATCCTGAAAACCTCTTGCGGCATTTTAATTAAAGTCTCCAAGCAAGCCCTTTTTCCTACCTCTGCCAGTCTCCCTGCCCCCAGATCCTGCTTTCCATTTTCATTGGATTGATTTCCAGGCTGACCGTATTTGACAACTGGACATTGCAATCACAATGATTTTTCCTCCTCTTTAATCAAGAGGTTTATGATGAGAAAATAACCCACCACATGTGCTGGGGGCCCATGGTCTTTACGCAAGGGCCCTGCAAACCCCCCAGGACCGGTGCAGCGCTGGGGCACTGTCTAGCTGGGATGAGCTCTCATTAACTTCTTTATAAATGTTCTATCCCAAGTGGTTTTCAGCAATTAAGAGCCGAGGTAACCTTTCAGGGCTTTGCACCATTCATCCTTTGCAGACGGGTGCTCCCTGGGGTAAGGACCCAGCCTGGATTTTCATCTGGGATGCACGTGGAAACGCTCTTGGTTTGGGCTGTGTTTGCTGGCTGTCAGGCACCCCGCTCGCCCTGAGCACGGCACAGCCCTGCACCCCACATTCTCCCCCATCGAGGAGCACATCGCACCCTGTGGCAGCGGCACCAGTCCCGGACTGGGGGGACCTGGGCTGCTGCTGTGTCTGGAGCAGCCGGGGTGAGCTGAGCTGAGCTGCACCTGCAAGCTGGTTAGTTTTGTTTTATTTCTCCCTCGTGGAAACTCATTTATTATTTTACATTACTGTCTGAAGCCTTGGAGCATCTCCTCCCACATTTAAAATAGGAGGAAAAAACCTCCCTCTGCAACATTCACACGCAGGGTTAGCTCTCCCAACCTCACCGCACAGCCTGGAGATTTGGGATGGGGAGGCTTGGTTGAACCCCTTGTAACGAGCAAAGCCATCTCAACTTAAATCGCAGTTGATAAAAGATGCCTATACACGGGCTATAAGCATCCTGACACTTGATTAATTGTGCTACAGCGTAGTACTCCTAACAGCACTAAAACAAACACACAAACATTCAAAAGGAAGTAATTAACTCAAAAACTCAGCCAGTTGGTGCCCCGCTACGTGGAGAGCGCTGCCAGCTCCGCTCACGGGGAGCAAACAGCTTTCGCCGAATGGGCAGGGTTGTTCTGCTGCGGACCTTGCTATGGAGGAGCAAAATTCACAGAAACGGAGGTTTGGCCCTGGACTGCTGAGTTTCTGAATCCCAAGAGCAGGATGGGGTGGAGGAGCCCATCACGGGGCTTTGCGGCGCTCGGCGAGGCTGCAGCTGCAGTGCTGGTGGGCGGCATCCCCCCTCGTTCCTCCCACCGCTCTGGCCCCCGGCTCGGATGAGACCCACGTGCAAGGGGCTCTCGGGAGCAAGCACCAGCCTGGGGTGAAAGGCTTTGCCTTTCACGAGCACTGCACGGGGATCACAGAGCAGAAAAGTTTCTCGAAAAGGAACCTGCTGAAGCACGCGGCTCCCCTACTGAAATACTGCCGGTGGTGGAATCGGCAGCGCAAAGAGCTGAATTTGGGGAATACGGGAGGTGCTTCGCTCTCCACACGTCTTACGGTAACGTAACAGGCAGAGCGTGCAGTCAGCTACCAAGGATGCAAAAATGAGAAGTTACGCTGCATCGCAGGGTATAGAGGAAGTCCATACAAACCAGCTTTAATTCTATGGGTATTATCTGAAATGCTGGGTGCTGTAGGAACTCAGCATCTTCAGGGAGAACTCTGCTTCTTTGGAAAGGAGGGAGCCTCAGCCGGGCAGGAGCAAACCCTGCAGGGCAGGCAGCAATGGCTCGGGCGCGGGGCTCCTTGCCCTGTAGCAGCATGGGGAGGGCTCTGCCCTCCACCTTCCTTCCTCTGGGAAACAGAAACTGCTCCTGCAGACAGCTTGCAAAATGTGCTGGATCTATCACTGAAGGGAAAAAAAAAGAAAAAAAAAAAAAAAAAGATGCTAATGCTCAGTCTTGGTTTATGCAGAAACACAACCAGATAAAACGACACCTGGGATAGGAACTGCTCGCGTTTCACTGCTCCACAGCAACGCAGCTGCAGAGGTGTATTTTCTTGGCAGGGCAGCAGCCAGCAGTTTCCATGCCTCACTGCTGGTTCTTTCATCAAGACGAGGGGAGGAAGAGCTGGTGCCTATAGCGTAACCTTATGTTGCGGTGGCATTCACTGCCACGGATAGCAGTGCTCTCGCACCGCCTGGTGCCATTCACGCTGATGGTGAAGAAGGTCACGGGCCCACGTCCCGCCGTGGAGGAGCCAGCCCAGGAGAGCCAGCTCGGGCACTACCTGCACCTTCCACAGGGCAGGGCACTAGCAGAAGGACAGCTGATGCTTTCAAATGCACAGGGTGACCAACAAGGAAGAATTAACAGAGGAACCCATAAGCGCTATCGCAGAGGACACGGCAACGTTTCACTCGGGACAGCTGCTGAGGACTTGCCCCAAAGTCGGTCGCGCTGCTCGTCTCCGGCTCCGTTTGCCGCCTTTGCCTGTTCAGTCCGTCTGGTCTGTGAGCTCTGTGGCGCAGGGACCGCACCGCACGGCGTGTTTGTTCAGCCCTGGCACAACGGGGCCCTGATTTCATTGAGGGTTCCCTAGGCATTACTGTAATGTAAATGTTAATTAATAATAAAGCTTCTTAAAATCCCACATCCTTAATGATATATGTGGCCTGACTTTAAATATGTCTTTAAAAACCACCTCACCGAATCTCCACAAGAAATAAATTCAGGATTCGGACCTCTCCTCTCAGCAGCAAGAGTGCTGTAATCCCAGACTTGCCCTGGGCGGCAGGTACTTCGATCTTCCTGAAAACCTCACATGCAGGGCTCTGCAAACCAAGCTCACAAGACGTAGATTTTTCCTCTGGCTCCTTCCAGACATCAGTTTTTCCAAGCCTCCCCTACCCGAGTCCTTGGGAAAGCACTGTCACGGGAGGGGGAATGCTGCTGGGAAGAGGCTGGATCCGGCTTTGCAAGTGCACATCAGTCTGGGGCCTTTCTGCCCCTTCTCCCCCCCCCCGGCTGGTGCTGTGCACAGCCGTCTGCAAGGCACAGGACCTTGCTCAGCTCCAAATTCCTGCCACGGCCCAGGCGAAGCTGGGACTCCAGGCTTTCCAAAGCTGCTCCCGTTCTGACTCTCAGATCCCGGCGTCACATTATCCGGATTACCCACTTGCACGTTCACGGAGTGTCCCCTGCCCACAGAAATTCGGCCCTTGCCTCATCCCTAGCCTCTGCGTTTCCGAGCTCTCTCCACACTAAGTCTGCCAGAAAAATCCTCAAGCAGCTCCCTCTGCCTCCGCGTTTCTTGGCTTTTGCCGGTTATTTGCGTGCCAGCCTTGCCGTTACGTTCATGTGCTGAGGAGGGTTTCTCTCAGCAGGCAGCACCGCACCGAGGACTTTCCTAATGGGGATCAATGGGGCAGAAAGAAAACAGCGAGCCGGTGCTCGGCAGCATCCATCCTCCGGCAGCCGCTCGTGACCCGCTGCTGCTGTGCTCAACTCCTCCTCCTTCCCCCAAACGGGGAAAATTATACTACGGCCAGAAATGCCGGGTTAATTCACTAACGGCTACTTAAACCGAGGATGACTGTGCTGCAAAGGTGGTTCCCTCTCCTCTGTGCAGCGCTGCTGAGATGCAGAGCTGCTGGGGGTTGGGAGCAAGAGGTTCAGCAGACCCACAGCCTGGGAGGCAGAAAACTGCCTCAAAATTTGCAGCCCCCTCTCAAAGCCAAAGCTTGCAAAAAAATGCTGAGAATAAGAAACCCCCGACACTTTTAGCGTGCCCTCCAGCCTAACTCCAGGCCAGTGCAGGCAGGGCAAGCGACAGATTGCTGGTGATCCAATTTATACGCTGATTGACGAGCAACATCAACGTACATACACAACAAATATGTCTTGCAACAAAGCAGACCTCGTCCTGAATTACGGAGCGGCTGCGTGCGCCGCGGAGCAGAGGGGCCGACGGCAGAGCAGGGACGCAGCCCCCGTCTGCTGCCACCAGCCCCCTCGTCCTGAGCCGTTTCTTTGTAAAGCTGCAACTTCAGCTGCAACGCAGCTCTTGTGAAACTCTTGCCAAGCTCTTGTGAGTCTTGTGAAACGGCGAGAGCGTGAAAGAAGGTAAAGAAACTTTACTTCCACCTGGAAGGATTTTCGGAACGTTTCTCAGCAGCATCCTTACGGGGAAGGGGCTGGTGGGGAAGAGCCGGGGGCACTGCGGGACCGAGAAAACATTTCCCTAAGACTCCGGCCAGAGAGGTTAAAGCAAACACGGGGCATTTCTGAACCATCTAACGTGCCAGGCTCCCTCCCCTCCCGTGCCCCTATAAATCTCTTATCCCAAGAGCCTCAGATTCCTGTTTTTCCGAGGAACATGACAGACGTCAGCCAGCGCTAATGCGGCTCTGACAGAGGAGCAGGAGTCACCGAGGGCACGGGTCCTGCTTTGATTATTTCTGAGCTGGTGAAGGGGGAATGGAAGAAGAGAAGGAAGATGTGAAAGGCACATTTGAAAGGCCACAGGCAATGAGGCAAGTCAGGAGGAATAATAAGAGCACCAGTCTGTATTAGGACTTCACTTACAAATAACTTATGGACGGCAGCTATGAGATCAATGTGATTTCATACCCGATTAAACCGTAGTGCACAGAGTCCTGGAGGCTGCTTATAAGCACGATTTCTGCCATGTGCCACTCACAGATGTAACACTCCCATAACATTTACTAATTACGTGTTTACTCTGTTCAAGCGCTTTCTCAGCATGACCCAGCACGGGTGCAGCCGGCGGGCAGCGAGGTGGGGGCACCCAGGCCCCCCAGCTCCTCTGTCCCCCAGATCACCCCCCCAGCATCCTGACCAGCACGGGAAGGGGCTGTGCACCGTCCCCAGCACCGCACGCACCACGGCATAAGCAAAGGTGAGAGCAGGTAAAGCAACATTGCCGATGGAGTTTCACCAGCAGCCGGACGGGCTGTTTGGAGGCTCCTGCTCGGGGAGAAAAGATTTGACTCTCCCCTTGCACTCAGCATTTCAACAGGGCAGAAAAGAAGAAGCAGATTTTCACAGGCGGGTTTTTTTTGTTCCTTTTTTAGGGAGGCTGTCCCAGCCTGGCTATCCTGGAGCCTGTGGCGTGGGCTCCCGCGGATGAGAGGCAACGAGGGGTTATTTCGACACGAGCGTGGAGAAGCGAGATCAGAGCTGCTCGTCTGACATTTCTCACCCCCCCGTTTCCCGGGAAGGCCTCGAGCAGACGTGTCTCTGGTTATTGACTTCCAGAAGCCTTTGACATTCACACGCTCTGGCTTTTGTGAGGAAAGATTCCAGCAGCAGTTTATTCTAAAACTGCCGATAGAGATAATCTGCAACCCTGGCTCTTCATCTGACCTTGGAGCGATGCCCCCAGCCCAGGCAGCCGCACGCTGCCTTCCCGTCCTGCTGACGGCCGGGGTGCCCGTGTCCCTGTGCCTGGCTCACCCGGATGCCCCGGCCACCTCCCATGCACCGGGAGCGGGGAGGGGGCTGCGCATCCCGGCCGGGCCCAGGGCTGAGCTGGCACCTGAGCCGGGAGCGGAGTCCCACCAGCCCAAAGCGCAGCTGGAGGGTCCGGTCACCAGCCCTCCCCGGTGCTGGCTGCATCCCGGGCACTGCCAGGGGTGGGATGCATCTTTGTCCATGGGAAGCCACGGTGCGATGGATGTGCCATAACGGACAGATGCTTTTTAACGCTGCAGCCTCTTGTTCTGCTCCTCACAAATTGGTTGTGCTCTTGTCAAACCTCTCATCCGTTAACCAGATGAGCTCAGGTGGACGTACACCCTACGCAGAAGCATGGCGCAGCGGCTCAGCAGTTTGCAGTTCAAAATGGACAGTTTTACGGGCAGCAGCCCCACATCCCCAGTACCGCTGCTGGGAGCGATGTGCTGAGGACCACCGAGCCGCTGGCTCCGTCCCCTGCAGCCTCCCCTCTTTGCAGAGACGTCACCAAGCTGTGCCAGGCTGCGAGGAGCCCGGTCCCAGCCGACCCTCAGACCTACACACTATCAACAAGTGACGATAACGGCGAGCGCGAGCTGCGTGGGGCAGGAAACGTCACCCACTTCTGCTCTGGCACCTGGCTGTTAGGTGGGGGCTGCTGACACGGCGCACTGCGGTTGTTCCAGCATCGCTCCTGGCGTGCCCGTCCCTGCTCCTCGAGCCCCGGGCTGTACCAGCTCGTCGCCCGTCAGCAGCGCAGGCTGACGCAGTCGCCCGTGTCCCGTTCGGAAATGAGACCCTGCGAGCGTAACGCAGAAGGGCACAGTCACTGCGGAGAGCGGTCAGACGTTACCGGGAGGGAAATCAAGAGCCCTTCCACGTGTGCACTCCGCAAAGAGATTAAAACGCAGATAAGCAATCGAGTCAAACACCAGGAGCGTGGTTAGTTCCCCCCTCTCAGGCACTTGCTATTTTCACAATGGCAGTGGCGTGGAGAGGGGGGGGAGGAAGAATATTTCTGAAAACAAACGAACCCAAACAAGGTCTGGGCAGCACTAAAACCCAGGGCTGATACTTCCTCCCTAACGTATTTAATAACGCAAAGGCAGAAGGAAGCAGCAGGGCCAGACATTCAAGAATATTTCTTACTCTTCAGATTTAGATTTTAAAAAATTGATACGGTGGCTGGTGAAGATTACTTTCCTTCTACAGATGGAGGAGCAGAGGTGCAGCTGGATGGCTCCAGAGAGATGTCAGTGCAGGAGATGGAGCACAAGGGCAAGTCCTTGTTTAAATATGAACACCGCGGGGAACGGGCTAATGCATTACAGGTACGCGTGAGAAACACCTAGGAAAGACACGGGGTCACTGTTTCAATCTGGTAGCTGCAAGGTTTAAAACTCTCTCATTAAATGCATATTCTTTTCCCAGAAAGCATAAATTACCCTGCACTTCAGCAAAGTCACAATAGTATTAAATCAGCATGAGAGGAGTCAGGCTCCAGCCCTTTTTGCTGCTTCAGGAAATAGCTGGTTCGTGGGGAAGCAACTCCAGCATCAAGTGCTGCCCTGCAACAGGGAGCTTGAGCCTCTTCGAGCTCTTTGGGTGATGGATTGCATCTTGGATGCTGCTCCAGAATTTGGTCCACTTCTCATTTTATTACATCTGCTGAGAAAATACAGCTGAGTTTTTATTACCCAGGAAACCCTTCCTCTACCACATGTAATAGTTTATTGAAAAAAATGACTCATTCAGTTTAATAACGAGAGGACACTTGTGTGGCCACCCCTATTAATTCCAAGCCAGCCTGCCTGCGTCTCGGAGTCTTTGCTAATTCAGTGCTGAAAGTCCCCGGGCTTGCTAGCGTGCATGCAGAATTATTCTGGCAGCTCTGCTGCAGCCATGTGAAAGATCTTCCTGAAAAACCACCAGTGCAAAAGGGAACTCAGAGGACAAATTTCCATAAAGCAAACCTAAGTAAATTTAAGGGCTGCTGTCGAGCCAATGGTCCCTGGGAACCAGTGTGCAAAATCTCCCCCACCAGTGCTGAACTGCTCTCCCCTCCCAGGCAGAGAGCAGGGGGACAGTTAAGGACAATGTCCAGAAGGATGTCTAATATTGTTATAATATGTATAATATTGGAGGGATCTGAACTAACAGTGGCTAATGGGGATTTTTGCCCCAGCCAGCACAGAGGGAAGCAGCGGTGCTCTCCAGTCGCCATCCTTCATGTTGCTAATGGGTGATTAGTTTTGGAAGTGATGCTCCTCGCTTGTTCTCTTTCGTGGAGCAGAGCCCACACGCTGCCCCAAGGTGACCAGAGAGCTCCGAGCGCTGCGTCCTGCCAGGGGTTTGGAGGGTCTGCGGGAGGCTCACCGTGTCCCGCTGCCCACCAGCCGTCCCTGTGACCCAAGACGGGATCCAGAGCCCTTTGCTGGTACAAACCCAGCCTGGGCGAGTACCGGTTGAATCCCGTGTTGTTCACACACCGGTTGGTGCCCAGAGCTGCTATGACTTCCCTGCAGCCCCAGGCACGGTCAGCAGCCCCGCGGACAGAGCTCGCAGGCTCTGTCTCCATGCGAGCTCTGTGCTCCCCATCAGCCCAGGGCAAAGGAAGAAATTCAGAAATCCAAATGGAAAGCTGCAGTTGTTGATGGCTGCACTGTTTCTGTTTTGCTGGATGTAAGAAGTTACTTTCCAGGCTCGGTTTTGTGTTCTCCAAACTGACAATTTGCTCGGCAGGAAGAAGGATGTCGGGGGGCCCGGAGGCTACTCGCAAAACATCAGCAGTTCTGCAAAAAGCCCATTGCTCATGTGGAGAGCGATGCTTCGGCCCTACAGTACAGAGGGCCAGAGGAACTGGCCTGATATTATCATGCATGTCAGGCTTGCTCACATTTAGCGGATTACTTTAGAATTTGCATTCAGGCAACGTGAGTTGAAATAGCAACCACAAACTTTATCAGCCTAATATATAAGGTGATTTGCATAATTTCCTATTTGCATGGGGCTCCTATTTAATTTTTTTCCCCCTCGTATGATCAAATATACCTACTTCCAGATGAAACACATTTCAAGTTTAGAGGATTAACCTGCCTGCGAGAAGCGACAATGCTGACTGCTTGTTATCTACAAAATACAACTCCAGGATCCCTGCAAGCTGGAGAAATCTCAGCTCTCCCCATTCCTTGTCACAGGGAATTGCACCACCACCACTTCCAGGGGTTTGAGAAAGAAGTCTCATACAATGCCTGCCCAGGACCCCCCTTTTTTTTTTTTCCACCCCTCTTTTTGTGCCTGGGCCACACGTAGACATAGATGGGGATGCTGAAGATCACAGAGAGCTCATGTATGTCCACCCAGAGATATCCCAGGTTTGAAGTCCAAGGCTGCCAGTTCCCACAGGGGTGCAGCATTGCACCTTCTGCCCAGAGGGATGGAGCTGGTTTGCTCTGCCAACGTTTCAGCTCCCTCTCACACAGGCAGAAATGGGATTCGGGGCTGTGTCTGACAGAAAGCAGCTATTGGGAAAAGAGCAGCTTTGTAGCTTGTTTGAATGACACAAGTCTTTAGGAGCGGTGAGTACTCCACAGCTGGACCAGTAACTGATAACACTGGCTCTGCTACTCTTTGGAGGGCAGGGAAGAGACATGTCATCCCTGTCTGCCTCAGTTTCCCCACATCAAGTATGAGGATGGTACTACTGGTCGACAGTAGAGGCAGTGCAAGAAAAAGGCCATTGCTAAGGTTAATTAATATTGGGAGGACCGAGCTCCTCAAACAGCAGGTTCAAAGCAGCACCCCACGCCCAGCTCGAGGGTACGCCATCTCCCGCCGTGCGTCACCTCATCCACGGACACATCAATCAGCGCGGCTCACGGAAGCTCGAGGCTTATCGCTCGCTGCGGGAGGGAGAACTCCTCAAAAGCGGCGGAGCCCTATTGCTGCCAGGTCAGCGAGGTGCCGCGCGTGCCCCCGCCGCACCGAGCCCGTCCCCGTCCCCCCTCGAGAGCCCGCGTGGATTTTCCATCTGCGTCACCTGAGTGACAGAGATGAAGTGGCTCTTTGTCTAACACGGATTAATATTTAACGCAGGCTTCTTCACACCTGCCATGCTGGCTGGACAGCCTGCCTTTTCCTTCACGGGCAGAAAAGCCTACATTGATCCGCAGCTAAAAATAGACCCTCCGAGGTTCAGAGGCAATGCCACCAGCTCCCCCGGCGAGGCAGCAAAAGGTTTCTTGCGTCTGTTGCCTGGCAGAGACCCAAAGTATTTTTCTGGTACAAGGGGCTTTTTTTCATGCATCGCCAAAGAACAGAGCTGCTATTTTTAGCTCTAATAAGCATATTTAATTTCCTACTGCCTCATTTCAACTGTTTTGTGCGACTAGCATTCCTAAGCACATCCCCAGGGACCGGGGCGAGGACCAGCCCCGTGCTGCTGGCCAGGCTGAGCTCGGTGCTTCGCAGCTGGTTCGTGTCCCTCGAGCATCCGAACCGATGCTGTTCCTCTCGGCACCGTCAAAGCCCGGGATTCAGTAAGGAGCAACGTGCCAAGGCCACCCCAGCTGTAACCCTGAGGGTCTCACCAACGTCGAGGACTGCAGGGTCCTCTGGGCAAGGACCTCCCCCCCCCCAGTGCCCCCGTTACTATCTGGGGCAGCAAAGCGCTCCCATTACCCGAGTAATTAAACAACACAACATCAAAGGTCGCTCATTTGAAGGTATAAAATGCAGAGTAAGGCCCAAATTTTGCAGTTCAGAGTCATTCCCAATTAAAAAAGAGCTGCGGTAAGAGCAGGGATGGTAGAGCCATTTCCCAGTTGGGAATGCTGCGGTGGAGGGGAGAGCTCCTGCACGCTTTGCTCATCACCAGCATCATTCCTGGACCACACAAGACGAAGTCACACCATGGGCCCCTTGGAGTTCAAGAAGGGCAACCAGTGTAGCACAGACAGAAAATACAGAGGATTTCCAGAAGGTTTTTGTTTTTTTTTTCCCCCTTGATTTCAGGGGGAAAAACACAACAAATATCTCTTGAGTAGATAGTTGGCAAAAGCTCTACAGAAAAAACCTCCTGCTTGCGAGGAACTGGGGCATTAGGAGGGACTGGGAGTTTTGTGCAGCTGCAGAGGTGGGAATCTGAGGGTGACAGATGAATACGGCTTCACCCCATCTCTCATGCCAGAAAACTGACCCCGGGAGGTGTGCAGGTCCCCTCGGGCTGAGGGCACCATCCTGCTCTGCGTGTCCAAGCAGAGGAGGAGCCCTGCTGCACCCCTTCTGCCCCCCCCAAATAACCCCTACAGAAAGAAGGGATTTTTGAACGTGGGGAAGAAGAGGCTGTAGCTAGTGAATGGCACTTCAGTACCGAGAGATGCTTTTGCCATTTTCCTGCCCCTGCACAGACCTAGCAAAGAAGAGTTAATGCCTTTCCGTCTCCATTCAGTTAGCTTAAAAAAAAAAAAAAATAATAATTTCCAGCAACACCAAATGTAGTGTGCTTCCTTCATAGCAGAGAGGCAGAAACGTGCTGGATGAGGAATGAAAAATACATCTGTCCCAGTTTTGCAGGGATCGCCATGCTCAGCTTCTCCCGGCCAGCTGTGGCAGCCCCGACCAGCACCCTCCAGCATGGTCTGGCACGGCTCTAACAACTGCCCGGGGAAGAGGGGAAAAGTCCTTATCAAACCCTGAATGCTGACAGAGTGGAATGTTCTTAAGGTTTGATGTATTCATCAGAGCAAGGAAAATTTAAAAAAAAATCCTATTGCGGTCGAAAGTACCCATGAGAAAACAAGGTGGCCGTGGTGTGCTGTGCCGTGATTCCCCGCCGGCTCCGAAAGTCGCCGTCCGGCAGCGACCGCAGCACGAGAGCTGCCGTGAGCTGTTCCCCTCACTCAGGGCTTCGGGGGGAGAGCAGGGGAGCCAGCGGGGAAGGGGTTAACCCGGGCTTCACACCATGCGCAACACAAACACTTTCTCCTTGAACGGGCAGAGGCCGGCAGGACCATCTGGTGATGGACCTTGCAGATGACTTCAGAAGTGTCATAACTCCTAAACTGCCCACAAATGCATCAGGCTGTACTTCCCACCAGCATTTCTAGATGGGGAGAGCATTCAAAGCAGGGTCCAAATTCACTTTCCATCCATTATTGATTTTGGTTGCAAGGGAAGGGGATGCAAATGCTTCACTGCGCTTTACGTGAGAAGTAATGTAACGGCACCCAGCATCCCCGCATAACTCACTGTCAAGTCCAGGCTGCAAATACAGATCTAACAACTAGACAAATAAAGAATATGGGCTGTTTATAGCTCAGTCCTTATCCTCCGGTAATCAATATGGCTCATTAGGTTTATGAGACAATCATGTCTTCTGCTACCCTGGCCCAGAACCTCTGAGTAATGGCTTGCCAATGCCAAGTAATTATAACGATGTCTTGCAAGTGAAGCAGAAACAACCAAGTAAACTGATTTAAAGCAGTTTAATCGGGCTGAGTTTTCCTTGAGCTCAGTGTCTTTCCAATGTTCTACCTCCAACTTTATCAGCCCAAACCTGCGCTTTATTAGATATTCTTGTTGGGTTTCCACGCTGGGGGCCGGGGGAGCATTCTGCTGTCAGGTCCAGAGATACATCAGGCTATTCCCCTCCCTCTCCATTACCTGCCCTTTCTGCTATGCCTTTGCTCCAGGGATAAGAGAAGGGGAAGCAAGGGGTAAACGAGTTACATGCGGTCCCCAAAAATGACACAGGGCATCGACCCCAGACATCCCCAACCCAGGCTGATCCTCAGCCATCTTCCCTGTGCCACAGCTCGCCGTGCTGTCCGTGCAGACGGGGAAAGGTTAAGGGAAGGAGAAAGGCAACAGAAGACCCCGACACCTCTGTGACTGCCAAGAAGACGCCTCTACACGCGACACCAGCCCCCCGGCACTGCTGGAGTTACCCCTCCTTTCCAGCTCTCCGCTCATGGGTTGCACCCTTGTTCTGGGTGCAGGACACCAGTTTGTACATTTGCACGCTGCGTTGGCTCAAAGCTCTGTCATTCTTCCAACCCAAGAACACAGCTCTTTGGTTAGCGGGCAGTACAGCCCTTACGACAGTGACTGTGAAGGGTCAGTGGCACGTGTTTTTGGATTAGGATGCGGACTCCTTCAGAAAAACCCGTTCCTCTGCCAGTGGCTTGGCAATAAAAGAGGGATGCTCTTGGGACTCGGTATAATGATTAAAGGAACAGCAATTACACAAGCAACGCTGTTCACTAGTGGTAAGGAAGTGGTGCTGCGAGTGAGCAGTGCTCCCTTTGACATCCAGCTGCTCCTTCCTCCAGCCCGTCCCCTCTGAGGGCTGGGTCTGCACCCCCCTAATTCAGCAGCTACCCCGGGCTCTGCGGCAGGCAGGGATAACACTGCTCATCCGCAGCAGGGTTTTCTGCTCTTTCTGCGGTCTGGTGTTTGGTTTGAAATGCCTGCACGTTGGCCCAGCCTTCGCTGTGGAGACGGCTCGTACACCTGGTTCAGGACGGCAGGGTCTGCCCAGCGCATCTTCTCTCCCTGCGGCTGATTGAGGAGCAGCCATTGTACAAGAGATTTGCAGACTTTCAGGAGCCTTGCATTGCATTGGGAATATTTGATATTTTATACCCCTTCACATCGGTTTCTTTTAGGCAAGCAGCTACCCCGAGCCCTGCAGCATCCCCGGGGATGAAGCTCTCCAGTCCCCTCTGCCTCCCTTCTACCACCTCTCCCTGCAGCTCCCTCCGTCACGGTGCTCCAGCTCTCACTCGGATGCTTGCCCTGTGCGTGAAGCGTTTAATTTCATCACGAGCTGGATGTGTGGCTTAATAGCCAAGGTTAACTCTTTTTTCATCTCCTCAGAGCAAAGCGGCCCATCTATCTACTAGTAATGTTCGAGCAGGGAAGGGTGGCTGTTAGCAAAGACTAACCGGCTTCAGCGGTACGGGGCAGAGCCCGCAGAGACGGGTGGGGGGTGCGGGTTCCTCTCCCTACAAGCAGCAGCCGATGCGTTTTGCTGGCGTCCCTGCAGCCCGCACCGCACGCTCCTTTCTCACATCCTTCCCCCGTCTCCCCCAGCACCTCTCGCAGCCCTTAGCAGACACCCCAGCTCCTGCGGGGCCGAGAACGGCAAGCGTTCTGCAGATTTCTACTTTGGCAGGGCTTAAATGTTTGCCGCAGACATAAGCCTTGTCATGGTTGATTTTATTTATTGTTGTGTAAGTGTATTTCCAAATAAAACAGAAAGTGAACAAATAAACTGGGTGACAGAGCTATAAACCCCATGCCTGCTCGTTCACTTGAAGAAAAGCCTGCCTCAACTAATTAACCTGCGCAAGCCTTGTGCTGTTCATAAACAAGCCATGAATTAATATTGTATTTTTTCAAGCAGCCAACATACGCCACTAAATCTTTATTGGGCAGCAAAAAAGAAATAGCTCCCCTTCTTAGGTTAGATGCAACAACAACAACAAGAGGCTGAGTTTTTAAATGAGAATGAAATATTAGAACAAGTTTTTCCCCTGAGCACGTCTGGATCGTGCTGAAGGTTTGTGCGTACGGAAGGGGCTGAGCTGCAGCCGTCCTGGCACCGAGGAGGGTTAGAGAAGCAAATACCAAAATGCTGGAAAAAATAAATCCGAGGAAAAGCTGGCAGAGGATGTGCGTTAGGGACACGGGTCTGCTGGCCCCGCACAAGTGCACGCAGATGTTGTCTGCAGGCTTTTCTTCAGGACAAGCCCTGGGCATTTACTGATCATACACACATAATGGGAGACTTCAAGAAAAATAGAGAGGGGGCAGAAACACAAATCAAGGAGTAACATTTTTGAAGGAGAAATTATAAATTGCAATTTAATCACATAATCACTTTGACACTCTCAAGCAAGCTAATTTCTTCCCTTGCCTCATTTCACCCACTTGGCAAGATGAATCTTAATGAATAATGTCCTATGAATATTTAATTTTTTGATCAATTTGAATTTTTTTTCCTCATATCCCTACCTGCTGGATGGATAAGTCAGTTCTCCCCTCTTTTCCTCTTGCAAACATTCAGAGCACAACAGCTTCTCCTTTGACTTCCACCTTTTCCTGTTTTTTTTTCCTCCCCTTTTGGCCAAGCAGCGGGCATTGCCGTCACCTCTCACCCATCCTCTGGAGCCCCTCGCCAGGGGACTCGGGCCAACAACACCAACCTATTTCACCCCATAAACCATCCACTGGTTCCGGGGAACTTCCTGAAACCAGGAAAACTCTGCAGACAGACAAGTAAATTGATTGCCGAGAATTGCAGATCTTTAATGCGAATTGATTATCTCTAATGGTTTTAAAGCAATTTAAATGTAACTGGATTGTTTGGGCAAGAATTTGGCGTCTAAGGAGAGGGCAATAACAGTCTCCCTGCTAACGAGTATTGACTGGCAGCATCCTTGCGCACGGGCGATGCTGCTCTCGGCTGCGGGGACCCTGCGGGTCACCTCTGCCAGCCCTGCAGCTTCCACCGCCAGCTCGAGACACCGTCCCTTGTCCCCTCGCTAAATACAGACCAGCCGGCGAGGAGGAGCCAGCGCAGGCTTTTAGGAAGATGCTGGACATGTCTGCTAGGGCTGGCCTGAGGATGGCTGACCACCTCCCGGAGCAGGAGGGCGGGAGCAACGATCTGCTCGAATCCCCGCCTGTGGTGTTTGCTGGTTGTCTCTCCAGGCTGTTTAATCAATTTCTGCCTAAAATTACTGAATTGGAGAAATCTTTTCAAAGTTAGTCCTGGTTTCAAGCTGGAAATCCATGCCCTTGACTTCACGGTACAATCCATCCACACCACTGCTGCTCCCAACAACCTGTGGTGAATAACCAGACAGCGCTGAGGCAATGAGAAATACAGAACAGACTTCACCCTGAAAGCCATCGGATTTGGGTTTCTTCATGTTTGTGCTGAGAACCACTGAAATATCTAGTCTGAAGGAAAAGCTGCACTTCTAGCTCAGCCTGACAGGGTATTTTTTTTAAGCTTGCTAAGTAAATGTGGCACCCAAGGAAATGCTGGAAAAGTTATTGCAGCTGCACTCCGGGATAGTGTAATTTTGCCTATAAACGGGTTCAGACGAGAGAAGCATACTGAACAGGCTGGGACTTGAAGCCTGGTTTGGAAGTGGTGAAGACAATTTCTGGAAGCCAGGATGCTCTGCTGGGTCCTCGCTGTGCTGCACGTGGCAGGTCCGGGCTGGGCAGAGGGTAACCAGTATACAACACCTAACGGCTGCAGGAGGGTTTGGGGAAAACCTTTAGCATCAGCCCACTTGCACGAGCAGGAGAAGGATGTAAGGACCCAGAGTTTAGGAGCCATCAAAAAAAAAAAAAAATCCCAGGAGAATTGTTATCATTCATATCGCTGGGCAGGTTATTACAGACTCCTCTGCTCTCGACTGAGCTAAGGAGATGCACACGGTGCTTCAAGAGGGTCACGACTTACATGCTTCTGATTTTGGTTACTTGCTTCATTAAATGAGATCTCCAGGCCAACTGAAGGAATTCCAGGAGCTTTTGGCTGCTTCTCACTTGTGCATCAGGAGCAATAACGTGCCTTTGGCCAGAAACCCACATTTAGAGTGCCCGGGAAGGCTCTGAAAGACACTTTCTGTAACCCAGTCTTGCTTAAAGTTGGTATCCCCTGCTCCTTACACCATTTCCTAGCACATAGGTGATTACTGCTTAATGTGATTTGCGCTGTCTATAAATTATTCAAGAGAAATCTCGGATAACAATTTATGAATGTACTGCAAAAGATAAACAAGAAATTTAAGTCTTGTTTTGATTGAAAAGGAAACAAGCTGCAATCCTCACGAGGCGGCGGCACATTAAGTTCTGCATTAGTATAGATGAGATCTTACCCCATCCTGACCCGCTGCTCCCAGTCACCTCACCCTTCAGTCCTCTTTGCCAGCAGGCTTGACCATCCATCTCAATCTCAGAGGACTCGTCTGTAGCACCTTTTAAATACCTCCGGGTACGCAGAATGAGCTGGGCAGGCTTCATCACCTTTGGGTGAAATCCCTGAGCTATTTTTATGGAATCCTGATACACCATCTCCCTGCTGGCTCTAACCTTGAATCCCTTCCCCTGCCATCACCCCCCCAAATACCAACTCGCACTCAGAGAGGGGCGCAGAGAAGCTGTAACGGGGGGTGGGCACAGCGCTTCCTACAACCTCCCACAAACCAGTAAAACCAGTCCCAGTCTCTGCAGACAATGGGGACCCATCACCAGGGGTCCCTGAAGATTTGCTTTATCGATTGCAACTGCTGAGGCAGGGGAACCGAGCTGCACGCTGTCCGCAAAGGGCAAAGCGGCCAAGAGCTCCAGCCACGGCTGCAGGAGCCCTCGCATCCCCCTCGCTGCCTGCCCTGCCTGCACATTCCCCCTCTGCCCTGCCTGCACATTCCCCCTCTGCCCTGCCTGCTGCTCCAGCCCAACTAGTTCATAAGCAACCGTGCTTAGTAAATCAGCAGAAATGCTTCACTTAAATTCATCGCCCAATATTCAAATCTGCCAACTGTTCGAGCAAGCGAGAGGCTTTAAGGGTGGTTGGCACGTGCCCGTTTGTTTAATCTGTTTATTAAAACTGACAGTCAAATCGCTAGAAATACAGTTGAAATGTCTCCATGAATTTAAGAGAGGAGAAGCCTGAACCCCGTGGCACAGAGGGTTTTTCTAGGCTCTGAGACTGTGCGTGTGCACCGCGGATCTGCAGAGGGAGAAGAGAGCACAGCGACGTCTGGGGAAGCTGCAGACTCCAAAATGCTGCGATCTGTTCCTGCCTCTGCTCCACAGTCCCTCTGTGCTTTTGGGAGGCTGTTAGCTGGGACCCTCACTTTCCCTTCTCTGTAACACAATTTCTTAGAGCCTGTCCTTGCCTTGAAAACCTTACAGGGTAAAGCGACTCCACGCATTAGCAGCCCTGCAAGGGAGCGCTGATCCAGATCGAGCTTTAGGCTGCACAGAACACCGGTAGCAAATGCTTGTAGCATGCTGGGGAGCCAGCAGATGTTTCCTCCTTCCCTATTTTTTCTCTTTTTTTTTTTTTTTTCTTTAGAAATAGGAATTCATTACTAGGTCCGAATTCGTCCCTGCATTAAAAGCAGCCAAGCTATTGGCTTCCCACATTCATCATCTCCCCGGCAGCACCTCCAGGCCTTTCAGCAGAATTTCTCAAGCAGCCCAGGGAAGTGGGTGAGAGTTTATAAACAGAGTTCAGTCCCTTTAAGATGATCCAAGGGAGAGATAACGGCATTTTATCTCTCGGATATACTTCAGCACAGAGTTTGTCTCTGATGATGAAGATCCTAAAGCTGCCTTCTGAAGCGGGCGTCAGTGGAAAACGGATTGCATGGAAATGCCAGTGTGAACTGGAAGACCGAAGCACTCGCTGTGCTCGAGCGGTCACTGAGGGGAGCGACTGCGGCTTCATGGGGATGAGGATGGTCCTCGGCGCTTCTGGCCTTTGTGCTGCAGCCAGGGGAGCAGAAGAACAGCGTGGAAGGAGCGTGGTCAGCCAAGGCATGTCGCCTTCTGCCTTCAAACTGCTGCCGTCAGTTCAGTGACCCCGTCTTGTCAGTGCGTGAAAACGAACCCGAAGGAAACATGTTTTAAACAATTTGCGACACGGCACTTTCTAAGGCTATCATCACGTTTGATTACTCTGCACTTACTATGAATCAAGGTGACAGAGTCCCGGGTGGCTCAGCCCATCTGCCATCGGGTGCTGTCCTGCACAGGACCCGCGGTCGCAGGGCAAGCTGCCACCACGCAGCGCCTGCCCGCAGACACTTCCCATCATCGAGGAAACAAAGTCATCTCCAGGCTGTGCTCATTTCCTGCGTTTCCACATTTTCCAGGGATAGAGGCAGCCAGAGTGAGTTTGAAATTATTACAGACCTTGTTTGCAATAAACCTGTTCTGAACTTTGAAAGGACGAGAATGGAGCCCCAGTGCCCGGACCTGAACCTCACCAGCCTGTCAGCTGGGTGACGATGCTTCCTCTATGCTAGGAACAGTAAACATCACACGCAGAAGGCTTTAGAAAAATCGCTGCAGTGTACTGGAGAGCAGAAGGGCTCGAACAGGCATTTCTGATGAGCAGTGGGGAAAGGAACGCTTGGCCGGGGACAAGGAAAGGAGCTCGGGAGTGAATGAGGACAAAAGTGTGGGAACAGGAATGAAGGCAAAGAGGGAAGGAGCTGTCTGTGGAAGGAAGGGGGAGATTTAAACCACAAAACAATTAGACAAGCCATTCCCACTGGAAACGAACACACCAATACAGCAGCCCAGGCACAATCTACAGCAAATTTGGCCAAAGATAGCTAAATCTGGCAACAGGAGAAGCCTCATTACAAATGATTCACTTCAAACAACTCTAATATTGAAGAGGAGAACAAGAAGAGAAGCTGCCCTGGCACAATTTTCAATTCTTGCACATTTTATAATGACCTGGAACTCGTTTCTGCGTTATTTCCCCCAGCCCAAGGACTCTCCATCTTCCCCGGTGAGGTCCTGGGGCAGAGGCAGTGCCGGTGGCCGCCACGACTGCACCGTCACGCACCAAACCGCACCACTCATGTTTTTCACAGAAAACCCTTTTTTTGATCAACCGTGTTCCATGCCCAAAGCCACCTTTGGGCCCCCTTTGCCAGGATCTGAGCAGCTCCTCTCCCAGAGCGGTCCAGCCCCGGGCGATGGAGAGTCAGGCAACAGGGCACTGCGCTGCAGGACAGGCGTGAAAGGTTTGCTCTTTCGCCTGCCCGCATCATGTTGCCATTTGTTCTTGTAAAAGAGGAGCGGAGTCATGTTTTGAGACAACCAATGCTTGCAAAAGGTTACCCGCGCTTTGGCATTTTCCTAGTGGAAGTCACAAGACAAGTAGCTGAAGTTCACAGCCAAGCTGCCGAATTAATACTTTGCTGCTGTTGCTAGTTGTTTTTTTTTTTTTGCTGGGTAGCTTTAAATGCCTGGGGATGGAATTGAAAACAAACCCGCTGGAAAAGCCAAGCAACCTTCCTGCCTTGCCCACTCTGCCCACCGTTGGACCACCCCCCGGGGAGCTGCTGACACAGAGGGTCCGTTTGCACGCGCTGCGCATCAGAAAACCTCCCCGGAGCAGCACGCAGTACGGTTCGGACCGGGCTCAGCGGACCCCGAGCCTCTCGCAGGGTGTTGCTGGCTGCCAGCTACCTGCAGCCCCTCTGCCCTGGCTCCCCACCGCTGCATCATTTCGAGATCATCTTTAAAATCCGCCTCCCTGCGCCAAACCGTACGACAGAGACCGAGCCTGCTGTTGTAAACGCAGCTGTAGGAAAGCCATTCCGGGCAAAACAATGCATTATTAATAATTAAATAATTCAGCACACTTTACAAGCCGATAAAATATGCGACCCTCATCTCCAGATATCCCTTGCATCCCAGGGCCCTCCCATCTGTGGGCTGGGGACATCCTGGCCGCTTCCTGCCCTCCATCCATCCAGCCTCGGCGGTGCTGGTGCCCACAGCATCTCGGCGGAGCTGGCTGTCAGCTTCCCCTCCTCCTCCTCCTCCAGTTACCTTCACAGCTCCTATCTCCGAGCTCTTCCCCGTGCCCTCTGCCTCTCGACATCTATCTTTCTCTGAAGCTTATACTAACATTAAGTTAGTCCCACACAGACTTTGGGGGTGAGAAATACTTCCTGTCTATGAAAATTTCAGCACAAATTTATCTCGGGGTTATTTTAAAGCCTCATCAGCATAGCTTCTGTGTGCTGCTGCTGCTGCTGCATGGAATTGCATCACTCTGAAGTCATCTTAACTTTGGCACCTTCGCTGTGTTTCTCCTCTCTATGCCCCGTTACACACTGCCTAAAACATTTTTCTTCATTTGCAGGAGCGGTGGAACTGCTTAATGAGGGATACTGTGTGCTGCCGTCCCCTGCTAACGGGAGTCACTTCATTATAAGAAGGGCTCTTCTTTAAACCACAGCTTCACGCCATGCAAAGTCCTAAATCTTACCACAAGGATTTTAATTTGGGATTAACCGATCGGGAAATTAGATCACTCGTTACATCAATCATTCCGCGCTGCGCGTTACTTCATGCTCCAGATACCTTGGCTGCAGCGGGGCGGCAGGAGCCGGGATGCTGCTGGGGGACGGCACTGCCGAGCGGGGCAAGGGGTGGCTGGCAGAAAATAACCTGAATCCCGGTGTTTTCTCTTCAGGCACCACCTGCTAACAGCCAGGGCTTTCCTCGAACCCTGGCTTTGGGTTTTAAGTTATTTCAATGTCTGACTCTTTTCTGTGATTTGCATACAGTTGCTTAGCTGCTCATTCCTAATGTTTTAAATAGGAGCCACTCACTATTATGTGACATATAGCTTTTGTCTTTGGGATGAACCTATCCCTGAGGATCATCTTTTCTTACTTATGCAAGTAAATTTTACTCAGAAGGGTAATTCCTTGAGGCTCAGTGAGAATACCTGCACGTTCAACTGCTTGTAAATTATCCCCACTCACAAAATAATCCCAGCTTCCATGGATGCTCCTGCTAGCAAACTGGTACATTCTTAGCACAGAAATGCAGACGAGGTGTAGACAGAAATGAAACAATTTTGTAAGACTTCAGAACTGCAGAAAAGCTTTGTCATACTTTCAGCACAGATAAAAATTCAACATAAATCTTTCTTTAAAAGCTTTTGATTCCAGAACTTACCTTTTTTTTTTTGCAGTCCAAATCAGCTCAGACCCCAGCAGAGCTTCTGCAGCCCAGCTGCTCCCTGAGGCTCCCAGTGACCATCCCAGCCTACCCAGGTGCTGCTGTTGGCATTGGATTTATCGACTCTCCCTTCATGTCTGGCAGCTGGTTTAAATCAAACCCAATTACTAGTGATGCTCAATTTTCTACCACGGTTTGGTGTGTGGTTATCTTACACTGTGTGATTACTGTTCAGTTTTAAAGTCGGGAAATCCTCTAGCTATGGAAGAAAAGTATCCTGTACTGCGGGGTTCGGTCCCAGGCACATAACCTGGTTTATACAGTGAGTCAGCCTGGCAAGCAGGTGTGGATCTTATGTTACACGTAGATGGGAATTCTTCTGGACTGCGAGCTTCTTCCAAAAGAAATCCAAGTGAAATATTTATGTGCTATAAGCAATATGTGGAAATCCCTTGCCCAAGGTCAAAATCAATTCATTGTACTGTTAAAACAACTGTACCGGTATATACATATGTATTTGTGCGTACGTCCCTGCATATACAGGCATACCCATGCACATGCACACACACCCACTATCTTGTAAATTCTTGCTTTTTGCTTTCATTTCTAGGGCAATATTTAATAGAAGATGCAACATAATAGAAGCTGGGGAAGCCACGATACAGCCAAGGTCCCAGAAAGTCAATTATGCTGTAGGAGAGGGTGACGATAACTAATGAGATTTGCATGGAAATAACTGATCTCCTGATATAAAGGATCACACAGACTGTGGCAGCAGACAGTACTGAAGGGAAAGGTAAAGACAGAGGATCAGAAGACATCAGACATGGCTGGTGTAATAAGCATTTCTTTATTCCTTTGTTACAGACTGCCACGCAAGAGACTGAACTGGTAGAGATCTGGCTGCATTCTTACAAAAGCCATTCATTGAAAATTAATGACAGCTTAAGTTTTCAATTAAAATTTAATTTAAAGTCTGTGACTGGTGCAAATCAGCACAGTTCCACTTGTGTCAGTGATTTATGTTAGCTGAGGATTTGGCCCGACATCTTGAGTGAAAGTCCTGCCAAAATATGCTGCAACAGAGATCCGCCGGCCAGATTCTTAAATGTGTTTAAGCCCTGAAAGGTGTAGATAGGCATAAAATCAATGCGAGTCAGGCACTTCTGAAAACTCCGTTAGGTGCCTGTCTGCATCTTCTGGTGTTTAAAAAACCAGCCCCAAGTAATTCTTTGCCATAAAGGGAAAAACTCCTGCAACCCCCGGATCCTCTCGTACTGTACAGGCGGGATCTGTTCACGGCACCGCTCGGGTTCCGGATGAAGATCTCTGAAGTCGGAGGGTCTCTGCTCGAGACATCCCTTGTGCGGCTGAGCGGAGGTGACATCTTCAGCAGGGCACAAGCCCCTGACCGCCAGTCCGCATTTCACAGCATGCCGAGTGGATCGCTGGCATTTGGTTTTGCAGAGTCTTTTCGTTACGAAGGATTTAACTGGCCTTTCTGCAGCCCCACTCCCGTTTTTGCACGTTTTGCCTATTTTGGCATTAGCCTTTTAAAACCTAAATGGGATAAAATCAGGAATTGGACTTTTACTGTTTGAAAAACATTTTGCCCACTTTGGACATGATATAAAATAATTATCCATTGAGAGACATTATATATAATTAATAAGCCATTACTGCTATATTTTAGGTAAATAATGCATTTTAATTAACACATTAATAGTAATTGTAGAGGAGCCGAATGACTAAGGTGCTGGTGGGGGTGCTCGGGGAGGGCACCGTCCCGGCACCGCGTCTGCCTGGCTGCGGCAGGGACGTCACCCCGCGAGCGCCTGACGCTGCAGAACGTTTCGAGGTGCCCACGGCGCCGAGCTCTCGTACCAGGGACATGGGTAGAGATGCTCCGACTCATGCAAAGGCGTCCTTTGCTGAAACGCAGCCTGTAACGAGGAGAATGAGAACCCTGAACGCTGCAAAGAGCTTCGGGGGTTGGATAAGCAGGTGGGGTTCGGTGCGGGGTTCGGAGATAAACATGTTGGCAGGGGTTGGAGCCCTCACTCCGCAGAGCGGGTATAGAGTTGGCAGGGCTGGACACCAAATCCCAGCCACGACAGCGCGGCTACGAGCTGCGTTAACACCAGCAGCGGCACCGCAGAGGAGGCTCCTCGCTCCCCGGCAGGCTGCTGCGTGGCTTCATCCTGCATGCTGGCTCAGAAGTGGAGCTTGTTTCAAAGTGCATTCCTCTCCCGTTTGAATAACGTTCTGTATTTCTCCCCTCAGGCCAATATAGCCTCCCCCGGCTCGCTTGCGATGGTTGCAGACGCTACCCCGCGCGTGGGTCACCTTCACCTGCCTCCTGCATCCCTGCCCAGCCCCGCATCCTCCTCCGGCCACCAGCCCCGGGTGGTCCCCAGGGACACGGGGACAGGGGCAGATGCCTTCCCGGTGGCTTCATTCGAGAGGAGGGGTTTGCTAGGAAGTCGTGAGGACTTGGTGGCTCCTTTACATCCCGTTTAATAGATCTGTGGCAGGAAATTTAATAAGTTAGGAAGTTTTACACACTCTCTTTTATATTTAATGTAGTCATTTCTCAATATGCCGTTCTCAGGAGTTTTTTCTTCTCCTTACTGTTGAAATCTAGCTGGATTGAATCATTATTCCTGATGTTCCACAAGTCCTGTTCTGAATATTTTTAGAAGAAAAAAGTGAGATTTCTGCTTGGGACTTTTCTGTTTATAAATTTTGCATAAATTTCCAATACAAAAGCACCAAAAGGCATTTAACTGAATCTTTTCAAGAACAGGAACAGCTTGTGATGTACAGAGCAAAACCATTGGGTTTAACGAGCTGAGAGGCTGGAAGAGAATGAAGCAATTAAGAGGAAGGAGGGATGTGGAAATGAGGGTCACTCGCACTTTGCAGACAACTAGCACAACATTTAGTTATCTCTTAAGCTGTGAGGGCTTGGCGAGCCCAAGGACAGCGAGGCAAAGGCTCTCTTGACATGACTGCTTGTATTTTTTGGGGGGATGATATTGAGGGTGATGACAGAAAACACTCGTGACTACAGCTGTAGCCCTGCAAGTTCACGTTTTTTGTGCATTAGGCCGGAATAGCTGGTTACAACTCATTTGGGGATAATTGGGCTGCACTAAACTCATATAGAGCAAAAGTTCAGGAGACGTGAATCACAGCCTTCCCACTCCCCAGGATCAGCAGTGACGGGACAAATTTGAGTCACCCCAATAGTCTCGATAATATTAACTAAGCACCTTGAAACACAAGTCTCTGCTGCCTTCTCCTCACTCCTCTGCAGGGTTCCCAACGCCTCCCAGATCTTCCAGTTGCAGCAGGGACCGGCTGTGGGAGGGTGTACTGGCAAGCTCTGGGGCTTGCTGACATTACTGCTGCATTCCCCATTACTTTTTCAGAAGATAGACTCATAAAAATTTTAGTGGTGAACTGAGCTACCCCAGAAATTCACGGGGCTGTGGGATTCCAGCCACAGCTGGAAGGACCCGTCCATGGAGCCATTTGGGGACTTTGTCAGCTTTTCATTATTTATATGTGCTCAGGATTAGTGGTGTTTATGGCTCGTGCGCTGTTGGGAAAAAAAAAAACATGTTGTGAGTTCGCTCTCAGTGATGCTCAGAAAACTTCAGACTGAATGGCAGTGATGGATGGGAGACATCGGATCAGAGCAGGCAGTGCCGGCTTCTTCCAGCCACGATGGGAGAAATCAATCGGCAGGCTTTCTTCCCCCCACTGCTTTTCAGCGAACCGTTCACGGCATTTGCAGCCACAGTCTGGCCGCCCTCGGAGCTGCACAGTTTGGTGGCTTCACGGGCAGCTGCCCGCTGCCCTTGGGAACCTCGCTGCCCTGTAACTAAGTGACCCAGCCTCTGGGGGGTGAGGGGGGAGACCTGCACGGGGGGAAGCGGGGAGTGCCCCAGCAGCTCTGCTAACCAGGGTCGCCAGGCTGGACCACCGCAGCGCAGGCAAGCAGAGCTCGGGGCACCCAGACCCATCGCTGGAGCCGCGGCACCAGCAGCAGCGAGGTACCCCACAGCAGGGCACACGCTCTAATTTCTCCATCGTAACGAAGTGCCTGGGCCTGCCTGTCCCCGCCTTCTCATCCGTGCAAATTACCGGCAGCGATGAGAGTCCCGTGATGGGTGGCATTGCCCCTTGGTTTTGTTGGTGCGGCTGCCACCAAGCGTGGCCACCGGCCGGCTGGGCTGCAGCCCTCCCGCGCAGGGTGCTGACAGCAGGATGGGCTCCTCTGCGCGTCCGTCTCCTCCTCGTGGGGTTCTGCAAGCGGAAGCAGGCAGTGGGGTGAGCACCGGGATGCTCCTCCATGCCCAACATGACAGTTGTCCTTCCAGGTGGAGGATGGACGTGTGCCGCTTTAGACACCTTGCTTTTCCTTTTGTAGAGCTGGCCAAGAGGGGTTCCTGCCAAGCCCGGGGCAGCGCTTGCCTGCTCAGCCAAAGCAGAAGAATATTTTAAAATCCTACTTCTTCGCCAGCCTCAGCTTCTCCTACAGCTGCCTGAAACCAGCCAGCGGAGCAGGGAGGTTCCTCTCCCTCTTGGTCGTGCTCAGCCTCCTGGAAGGAAGGTCCCCAAGGAAGGGTTAAATCAATCACAACTAAATTCACTGGCCCTTCATTAACAAGTGTATCAAATTTGAATAATTAGCATTTTTATGTTACATGCCGCATACAGGGAAACCAAAGGGATCGCAGGCACCGAACAGAGCCATATGGTCGTCTGATTAATAATGTCAAGCAGAAGCAGGCAGAGCATTCAAGGGAAAAAATACACAGGTCGCAAAGGCAATGAGCTCTTCCATGCCTTAAGGAGTGTTTTCCCCACGTAAGGGAGCTGTAGCCCTGCGGTGGGGCAGGAAGGGCTGGGGTGCTGTGTGCCTTGCGGGTGCTGGGACGGCCAGAGCCCCGCGGGGACCCAGCATCTCCCCCACGGGCAGCCTGTGCCCTCACCCAGCGCCGGGTCCGTGGAGGCATCTGCTGCGAGTTCCCTCTGACTCACGTCCTGGCACTTCATATCCCCTAACGAAGGTCAGGGTTGGATCACTCGTCTTCGGCCCAGGTCTAAACACGTCACGGGAGCAGCACGGGGCAGGCAGTGCTGGGGCTGGAGGGACCCGGGGCCGGGGGGGACGGTCGGAGCTCCCCACCACCCCCCGGGAATCGCCTCTTGCCTGAAGCTAGGCCAGATCTGAAAGTGCATGGCGAGGGGGGGATTTGTGCAGACAGGGCCACTGTCTCTTTGGTTTCTGAGTAAGGTCGTCAGCAATTTATCTTCAGACATGACGGAGCAAATGGTGTGTGTGGAGAGCGCAAACGTCCCTCTCTTGCTAAGGGACAGAGATGTCCATCTGACTTATGATCACAGACTGCAAAACTCTTGGCAGGGGTTTTCTGGCCAGGGAGAAAGCCCCCTCCATGCCGGGGCACAGACACTGCGCTGACGGCTGGCTGGGACCCAGCTCCTCCTGCCGCTCTCCCCACCGGTGCAATGTACAGGATTTCCAAAGGGGGGTTTGCTAAGAAGGGGCTTATAGGTTTTATTGCTCCCACATCTCTGAACAGGGTAGATGAGAAAGAAAAGTGATTTTCCATCTGTCTGCAAATGACTGTTATGTTCTCATTCATACGTAAAGCAGATCTAGCAGAGAACGTTACAGACTCAATGACAGTACTCTACAAATGTTAATATGGTTTTTAATTGGAAGAAATAATATCTTACTGCTGCACACTTGGCAGACCGCTCTCTGTAGCTGCTTGATCCTGCGCCTTTTCTAAGACAGAAGGGAAAAAATTGCAATTCTGCATTGCAGTCAGGATTTATTTTAAGTAATCGAGGTGCTCAGCTGACACAGATGGTAAGTAACCCTCTGGTTATCCTTCGGACAGCAAAGGCAGAGCCGCCTCTTCTGCAGCGCGGGTCTTGCTGACGGCTTGCTGCGGTGGGAGGGAGTATCCCGACCCTACCCACAGCCCGTCCTTTGGAGGGGGACGGGACTCCCGAGCCCTCCTTTAAGCACAGCCCCAAGCCCGCTGGCGGGGCTGCTGGGTGCAGGGGTACGCCTCGTGGCCAGCACGTCCTTGGCCGCAAGTGCCCGAGCAGCCGAAGCTGCCGAGCGGGGCTGCCCCATCGCAAACGTCGGTGCAGCCTCTGGGAGCTCCGGCAGAGCCGTGCCTGCATCCGGACCGTGCAGCTGCGGCCGGCGCAGAGGGGGAAGCATCGGATCTGGGCGCTCCGCAAGCTGGTTGCAAGCGCCTCGAAGCAGCTCGGTTGTTCTTGCTGCAGGACACAGCTCGGAGGTGGGGAGTTTGGCTGCGCTGCTTTGTCTTGTGAAACAAATGAACAAATAAACCCTAACTCAGCCGAATACAAATGACAAACACTGATGGCAGCAAACCGCTTCCCGCTCCGTCAAGTCTGCCCCGCGGGTCGGGCTGCACGGCTTCTCCGCGGCTTGGTCCGTCGCCAAGTTCTGCTGAAGTTAATGAGGGCCTGTGCGCACAAGGATATCAGGAGAATAATCTGAATTAACTTTTAAATGGATTAGCCAAATTGCATTAAATAACTTTGTAGACACTTTTGTTTAGAATTAAGGTGGACTAACTTGATTTCGTTTACTTCACTTTAATTCCAAGTAACACCAGCTAAATGGAAACTTAAAGCAGTTTAACCAAACTGCTTGAAACTTGCACCCTTATTAGTCAGATGAATCTCCATAAGCACCCAGAGCAGAGTCTGGGGGACCCCTCAGGAGCCCGTGTGGGATGGGAACCCCTTCGCCGTGGGGCTGGGGTACTTGGAAACCTCCTCCCCGTCTCATCCCGGGGAAACCTCTGCTCCTGCGGAGGATTACTCGCTCGAGCTACAGCAGAGGCTCTGCCAGAGAAAACCATTCAATCATGGGGAATCAATCCTGCTTGAACTTTGCACTCCAGCCTCTCTGATTGCATCTTCACTGAGTTTTTCCTCCTCGTTTCCAGCTTTGGCATATCTGTGGGGCATGGCTTTGTTTCAGCTGGAGCCGGGAGGGCAGTTGGCGAATGCTGGTGCTTCCCGGGGAGCCCTGGTCCCCCCCGGCAGCCCCCAACACAGCTCGGTGCTGAGCCTGCCATGCTGGAGGTCGACAGAGCATCTGCCTTTCAGGAGCCCGACTAGGGCTTTTAATTGCTTTCTCCATTTGCATGGGGGAAACAGAGGCAAAGGGAGCAGGAGAAATCCCGTCCCCACCAAGGCACACGGGGTAATTCGGGTAATGGCTGGTGCTGGCAAACCTCAGTTGAGCCGTTTGCAGCCCATCCCCCCGGCACCGGGGCTTTGCTCCAAAAGTCTCCGTGTGCTTCTTGCTGCTGGTGCCCGGGGCAAGGGATGGAGAAGGGCCGTGGAGAACCTCCTTGGGAAAAGGCAAAATGCGGGGAACAGGAGCCTTGCTCATCCAGAGTCCATCCTCAGCTACTTCCTCCATCCACCCACGATACGGTTCATCCCGCGGGCAGAGAGGGCAGGAAAAGTGGGGAAAAGGAAAGAAAGAGAGTTCTGCGTGCATTCGGAGCACAATCAGCGCCCATCATCCCACCCAGCCCCAGTCCTTCTCTGGGGGTGCAGGCTGTGGTCCACGGCCACCCCGTCACCCGCTGGGACGCCAGCCAGCGGGGCAGCACCGCGGAAGGAAGGGGTCTTCGAGAATTAGGGTGTGGGTTGGAAACCGATGCCAGCTGCCGTGATTTTCAAGGACAGAAGGAGATAACTCGTGCCCAGCTTCACTCGCTGGGCGGAACGGTAAAGGACAGCCGTGCAGCTCTCCTCCTTTTTGGAAGAATTACAATGCAGCTAACATATTTTTAGTAGGACCTTAATTAAATAGTCAAAATATTTGAGGCTGGTGTTGATCAGCAAGTAAATTCGGAATACAGGACAAGAAAAGCAGCTGGGCATTATTTTTCTGAGTAATTATATTTGAATCTCTGTGGGAAAAAAAAGTAAATTATACAGAAAATGCATTCGAGAAGATTTTAATGTTATTACAAACCTTCATTATAATGTATGATCAAGCATGTAAGTGAAAATCTTAGGACCCATGGGTAACATATCGATTCTGGCGGACATTAAAATTTCTATTTGATGCTTAAGCAAAATCTAATCTGACTTCTGATTTTGCAAAATATTTTAGGGTAATTAGACATGTTTGTGCTTTATTGATTCTTAAAATGAACATAAGCATGTGGGGAATTCATAACGCTCTGGATTAAAGAAAACGAGACTCCTTGCTTTGCGAAACTTCCTGCAATTAAATCACCTTCTGCTAATATAGCCCTCTGTTCTGGATGGAAATGAATGCAGAGAAAGCTAAGGGAGTTTAAAATAATAATGATCATAAAAGCAAAGCTTTAGGGTTTAAATGAAAGTTTAGTTTCTCGTACTTTTGCTGATGGGTCCCACAGGCCTTTGGATAAATCACTCATCTGGAGGATGAAACCCCAAACAGCCCCAGAGCGCGGGGGGAGGCAGGGCAGCAGCTTCACCATCGTCTCCCTTCCCTCTGCTTTGCCACCGCCTCCGATCAGGGCAAACTTTGCAGCGCTGGGTAGCACCCCGACACGCGCTTTACTGACACCGCACGGCCCCTTTGCTGGTTCATTTAAAAATAGTTTTTACGAGAAGCAAAAGGACAAAAGGACGCTGGGTTTGTAGGCAGAGAGGGGGTTTGAGAGCCAACAAACAGCACCTTGCCTCTGAGCAAACAGCAGCCGAGCGCAGGGCTGCTCTGAAGGAACCGAACTGAAGGGACTCCATCAGAAAACACCTTCTGAGAAGTCGAGCTCAGAGCAAACGCCGAGGGCAGGATCGGCACCGACAGCCCGACGCACTGAGCCCAGCTGCCCTCCTAATCCAGATCGGCCCTGTGCTGTGCTTGCCCAGGGAGGAGATCACCCAGCACCCTCCCGTGCATTTCCTAGCAAGAGACCAGCCACGCAAATCCATCTTCAAGCCACAGGGATATTTACTGCTCTCTTAATCTTCTCTTCCCCAAGCGTTTTGGAAGGCTGAGGCCAGTGCACGAAGCTCACGCAGAAAACCGTGACACCCCCGCAGAGCTGCCTCTCCCGAGGGAGGAGCAGAGACCTGTCTCACCGCATCGCCCGGATCCGGAGCCCCCAGCCCCTCCGCAGCCCCCAGCACCGTGGGTTCTCGCAGCCCTGTGGGTGCTCGCAGCAGCCAGGCATCTCTGCTGCACTGAACGTCGCCCGCTTGCTCCATCGCCGTTCCCACGATGGAAGCCAAGGGTTAGCAGGTCTGGGTGCTTAGCCACCTTTAGCTTGTCTGCACCACTGCTCAGCCTAGATCACGGGGGGTTTTGTGAAGGAAAATGCCGTATTACTGGTTTTATACATGATAATGCTTCCAACCCGGTTTATCCTCGTGCTGTAGCAGGCAATAGGCAGCCTGGGAGGCTGCGGGGACAAGCAGGTGGATGCTGAATCCAGGGTCAGACTTGGAGTCAATGGACATTTCATTAAGGCTGGGAGAGGCTCGTCTCCAGTTTGCTTATTAATAAGATGACAAATAATCTTTCATCTGAGAGACAGAGGACTGGTTCTTACCCTGGCTGTGAGTCAGAGTGCTGCATAGAGGCGATTTGTATTTTTTTTCTCTTTAGCAAGCATGCGAGACTCCTCCAGATATATATTTTAGCCTGTGCTGTGAACTCTGATGAAACATTTTGGACAGAAAATCAATACGAGGACATGTGTATTCCCACCCTCAGCTACAGCAGCCCAGACAGCAGCGTAGAGTGTGCCTCCACCTGCTTCCACCCTGCATTTATCCACAAGTCCTTGCATCCCGCGGTGCTTCATCAGGTTTACATCCAGCACAAAGTGAACTCAGAAAGTCATAGATTTTAAAGCCAGAGAGTACCGTTGCAGTCAGCTAGTCTGGTCTCCCACAAGAGTCAGGCACAGGACCGCCAGGAATATTGTGTCCTGATTTAACTGATGGCCTTAGAAAGGTAAGTCTCAGCAGGATCCAGGTTCCCTGACCCCAGGAAGTGTAGAGGTATTAAACCTGGTGCTTAAAACCCCCGTGTACAAAGGGCCGTGCAGGGTGGTGGCACGTGGCTCTGCTGCACGACGCGGGTGGGGGTGGGTGCTGCAGAAACACCCACAGCCACCACGAGCATCCTCACGCAACAGCAGCATCTCATCGCTCTCCGCTGACCCCATGGGATGTGGCACCCGGCCTCGAGGGCTGGAGGCTGCAGATCCAGCCCAGCTGCACCGAGGACACAGCCTGGACCCGGGAGCACAGAGGACACGGTGCCCCTGGGAGCAAAACCCGTATCCACTTTGCAGGGTACATGCTCTAAGCGCCGGCTGTCTGCGAGGGTGTGAAGTCTGCTCAAAATGCACAAAAGGACAGGAGTTCAACCGGTTTGAACAGATGGCTGAGTAACATTTGCTGCCGGAGCCTGCAGGTCCCCAGCAGGGCCTTTCTGTTATCATTTACTGCACTTTACATCACCATTTTTCATGGTGATGCAGAGACGTGCACACATGCGTGTGCGCGCACAGCACTGAGCTACACGCGACTGCAAGGGGTGGCTGTGGCCCCCCCCGTCTCCGCCCCTCGCTGGCACTGCAGGTTAAATGAAGTCATAAATAAGCAATAAGCAGAGATAAGTGTCTGATTTATTGGGGAGCTCAAAGGAAAAGACGAGCAAAAGCAAGGTCACATCCACGGTTAAGCACATCCCTGACACAGCTCTCTCCTCTCTGCTCCTCCCTCTCTGCTCCCGCCAGGTCTGGGAAGCACCAAAACTGGATTTCTGTCTGCACTTCTCTCTTCAGCTGCCTTTGCATTATTCAAACCAGCCCATTTGCTCCAAATCAAGGCAGTTTTTCTTAACGCAACGCCAGCGTAGAGCACCACGGCGGGATGATGGCTGCGTGGCTCCTGGGCTCTCCTGTAGCGTGGCAACAAGTGCTAAGCAACACGGAGTTTGCGATCAGGACTTCGGTCTGGCTTTTATCTGGTGAGGGACCACTTATTTAAGAGCTAATCTCTACACAAGACGCTGCCCCTCTGCAGGGCTGACAGCAGTATTACTCATCTGAACTTGCTTGAAGTGGATGCTCATTTAAAAAATATATATATCCTCACCCTGACAGGCAATATGTCAATAAAGGGAGCCCACTTTAATCCACATTACTCTGACCAGGGTGCTTTGTCAGGATTAGAGTTTGTGATTTTCCCCTAACCGCTTCTCAAGGGAAGAGGCTGCTTTGGTAAAAGGGGGGTTCCATGTGCAGTTTCTCTCCCCTGCAGGTCCCCGACTCTCCCCGCGGGATGGGCTCGGGGCTGCCCTGCCTTCCCCGGCACTGTCGCCCTGCCCGCGGGATGCCAGCACCGGTGCTGTGCTCCCAGGGCCGGGATGGATGCCCGTTCCCAAGGCTCTGCCAAGGCATCCCTCCTGCTCTGGGGTGGGCATCCCGGGATGCACGGCCCTGCCAGGGCTGTCCCGGGCGGCAGCGGGACCCCCCGCCACAGCTCAGACGCATCCGTACGGGGCCCTGAGCTGCACTGAGCATCACGGTATCACTGCAGAGCGAGAAGGAAGAAAAACTTCCATCTGGCAGGAAGGCAGCCACCGTGCCTCCTGGCCAGGAACGCGGGCTGGGCAGGAAAATGTGCACTGGAAAAAGCGGTGCCTGAAAGATATCTGGGAAGACAGACTGCTATCTCCTGTCTTTTTGCTCTCTGTCATCACCCGCAGCATTAAATAAAGCCAGGCGGCCAGAGATAGAGGGGTAAAAGCGACGCTTCCGCATGACATCCTGAATTTTCTGTCACTTGGTACTAAATAAGCCACGGCAGATTTAAAAGCAGTGCGATTGCTGAAAAAATAACCTTAATAAAGTGGGTATAAATAACTGTATAGCAGTATGTCTGTGTGTTGGAGTTGTTTATACAGGTAAAATTTAATAGCAGAGGTGTGACCACATTTATAACAGAGTAATCAGTGTGTAATTTCACAAACCCAGTGTGTTTGCTCACAGGAGACAACCTTAATGTCCTTTAAGAAGAGTCATTAGATTTAAGTAATAGCCAGCACCCGAGTACTCGATCAGGCAGATATAGAACAAATCAACTTTTATTGCCAGGCAAAAAGTAAAAAACCCAATTCCTCGGAAGCTAATAAAAATTTTATAATTTTTTTTTTTTCCAGTCAAATAAGTGCAGGACTTATTACTTTGTAGACGTCTTCATAAAAACTGGAGCAAACCTAATCTAGACGAAAACAACAGCTGTGAGGCACAATGTATTTGACCAAGATGGATGCCTCAGAGGTATGATATTCATTAGCTCACTAATTCCAAATGGTAAACAAGGTTTAATTAATTTTGATTTCAAGCTACAATGGTCTGTTGGTCATACAGAGGTGTGTGCCTGGGAGGCAGCATTAATAACCAAAAGTACAGCTGCTGCAGGAACAAGTGTTTTCTGAAAAATTTTGCACGTTCAGTTGCCATTTCTGCTGGGAGAAGTTTTGGGGACAGGAGGAGGGGAGCTTTCATCTCCTAATTTTGCTCTTTTGCAGGAGCGGTGCTGGGTGTGAAAGGCTAGCGATGCAGCCTCAGTGAGGATTTTCCCAGATTAATGACTACAGGGTACGCTTGGATGTATGCAAGTAGAAACTAAGTGCCTAATCCGCTAATTTTACGTCTAATTTGTGCATTCAGGGACAGGGGCCACATTTGCAGTGTTAGATATCTGCATAAGCCGTACCACTTCTCTGGTGCGTCGTCCACAATAACTCGTATTGTTCGTCTTTAAAACAGAGTTTAGAGGAAGCAGTTATCAATGCTTCGCTGCAAAACATCTTGACCTAAAGCCCCGATAAAGACCCAGTTTTAGAGAATGAACAGTTACTGAGCCAGCAAATTTACATATGCAAACACTCACTTCTGTAGCCAATTACACATCTGCATGTTCAGCTTCCCGGTTTTATATCCAGCTGCACGCACAAATTAGGCTGCTGTTGCACGCGCAGCCTAATTTAAATTTGCTTAAATTTAATCCTTTCTTAGCTTTGAGTTGACCCCTTGGTAAAACCCACACTTCTAGCAGTCAGTCCTAGCTCTGCAAACCTGCCTGCAGCAGCCAGATCTTGTTCTTCCACCCTGACGTTACTGTTTCCTGCATGGTGACTGCTAGTCGTTTGTACCGGCGTAAGAGAAAAGGGAAGAGGTGCTGTGGTCCATGGAGATGCTGCACGTTATCTCCTTTTTAGAGTCTGAGCTCAGCTGACAGTGCAGCATCACCCCTCCGCTCCCAGCCTGTCTCGCAGCAAGGGCAGGTCGCATTTTGTCACCACTACGGTACGTTCCTGAAACCTCGCTTAAGGCAAAGAAAATACCTGTTCAAATGGGATGCCTCACCTCCAGCAAGGAATTGCTGCAAACCTTCTGCTAAAACAATGTGTGAACTCCTCCCTTTCCTTCATTTCCAAAGGATCCCAAAGAGTTGCTTGTACAACCGAGCAGAGAATTACCTTCATCCTCAAAATAAGACGGATATTTCCATACTCTGCCCGCGAGTGACATGCACGATCGCTCCAAAGACAGACAGATCCGTGATAGATAGATGCCTGATAGACACAAAGAGCTTTCTTGCATTTAGCTGAGCCACGCTGACTTCCATCAGGTTTTCCTTTCTCATGGGGAAAAAAAAAAGGGGGGGACACAGCCCGAGATGATGCAACGTGCAAACCGCAATCGCTGCACTGATGCTCCACATTTCCCCGGGTCTTTCCAGGACCCACCAGTTGCGTCTCTCGGCTGTGCAGGCTCTGCTCTCTCTGTGGGTTGTGTTACGTGGGATGCCGGTGGCTGGTGTGACGGGTCCCTGCCAGGGGCCTTAACAGGCTGCTGCAGCCCAGACAACCGCTGTTAATAATAAATCTTTTACTGGTGGATTTGAGGGAGCCTCCTGATGGGAAGCATTTACTCAGGGGGTATCTAAACAAAGTCCAATGCCTGAAAAATCAGATTTGCGTTGCTGACATCAGTGACCTGAGAGAACAAAACACTCCTGCAGACAAAAATCAGATGCAAAATGAAGATACCCAGAAATAACCACGAAACAGTAAGCACTGAGGAGCGCCTTCGTGGTAACGCATGCCTTCGGCTTTCCAGGCGTCTCAAGGAGGGTTGCTTCCCTCCCAGAGTCATCCGTCATGTCTCTGCCCGCACAAACAAACCAAGTATCAGCAGCGAGAACGCCCTTCAAGGACAAGTGCTTATGTGGAAATGCATACCATAATTACCATGATAAATGCCGTGCTAGATAAGTGAGGAGCAGCAGCACATACTGCGGTCTCGTCCGTGCACCATACTAACCAGCACGGCTCCTCCTGTCCACCCCATGCTGGGCTACAGGCAGCTTGCCTTGGCCCCACACCCTCCTCATCCTCAC
>VXBL01006851.1:70379-100049 GCA_013400195.1 Aramus guarauna
TTTCGGCGAGCCCCTTTCTCGGCAGACTGAGCCCGGGCGTCCCACCGGGAGAGCATCACCGCGCCGTGTCCCCCCCGACCGCTCTGCTGCGCTCCCCCCAGCTGCACCGATTACCCGTGACTCACTTCTGGTTTAAAAACTGGAGTTTGTTGAAGTGACTGAGAGACCAGGGGCAGGGGGGAGCACTGGAAAGGCTCATCAAGGTGCTGCGGGCTGCCATTAAAAACCCAAACACAACCACCTTTAAAACCATCTCGCCGTGCTCATGGAGAACTGGACGTTGCTTTGCATTTCTATGACCGGCCAAGAGAAGGATTCTCCACGTTTTGGGCAATCCTCAAGCGCCGCAGCCAGGATGCTGAAGGGATGAGGACGTGTGTCTGGTGTAGCCTCCCTTGTCGTCTCTCCATGACGTTACCTGCGCTCTGCTTCCACTTCAGAAAGCTCAGCTTGCGCTGACGAGCCTCCAGGGAACTGGAAAGCTTAGTGCAGAGCTCTCCGGAGAGAAGTTACAGGGCGAAAGAAAATCTGTCACCGAGCTGCAGAAATGCCCGACCCTTCAGCGGGAAGGGGAGCAGGAGCAGGACACGGTTTTGCTGTAGAACATCTGGCGCAGCTGCCAGCAGCGCTGGGGGCTGCAGAGAGTAGCTCAGAGAGGGGAAGGACGGCCGCAAGGCACAGCTGAGCTCTCCCAGGGTTTCGGCTCCCCGAGGACGATCCCTTGCAATAAGCTTCCAACTCGCCTCTGACTTTGCCGTCTTTTCCCCAGCTGTGCGGAAGGCCCCGCTCCGCACATTTTTGAATCGCGGGTGAGCAGTGCACGCTGCTCGGCAATCGCAGCAGCTGTGCCCAGCGGCAGTCACTCCCCTCAAACCAACGGCACCTTGCATCGAGACGGAGAACTTCCCCGGGCTCCCCAAAATAGCCCTAAACACAGCGTGCGGGAGCTTTTAATTGCTGCTTCCAACGACACGAGTGCCTCCTTTGCATGGGTGTCCTCGTGCTCCTAAGCAGCTGTTCTCCGGAGACGCGTGGACAGGCTTGGAAAGCCGCCGTGAACCCTGGCGCTCGGCTCTGTCCTCTCCAGTGCCACCCCTGGACACGCACGTGCACCAACGGAGGTAGTTATCAACGAACGACGTTCTGTTTCGAAGGGTTGTCATTTCTCAGTCTTTGTGATTTTTTTAAAAAATATTTTCATGTATAAGTAAGTTCTTATTCTAGAAATCTCTGAGATTGCAGGGGACGGTCCCTGCATCGCTGGTGCGTAGCACTGGCCGCTCCCTGACAAGCGGCGGAGACAGATCTATACCAACCTCCCTTCCTCCTCCATTTGCATCAGAGCAGTATTAATATTATTAGCGATAATTACATTTCAAACAGTGACCAAGTGAACTCCAGGCTGCAAAGGCTGAGTCTGCACCGATCGGGTGCCAGAAGCGCTTCTGGTTGATAACTGTCTCCCGACACACAAGATGCCTCCTCCAGCTGCGGGACCTCTCCGGGCCGGAGCTTGGCACAGCCGAGCAGGGAGGCTTGAGGTCCCATCAGGGCTGCCTCCGCCGTCTCTCTTATGTTTGGAAATGTCAGCATCACTCATCGCTACTGACACGAGAACTGCTTTTCTAACATGAATCACTGGTCACGGCCAGAAAAAATGATGCCGAGACGCTGAGATTTATTGCTAGTATAAAGAAACACTGCACCAGGATTATGGCGAGGAGCTTCATTTCCATGGGAGTGGTGGAAAGAAGCGGCATTTTGGTTTTAGTTTTTTTCCTCCCAAGATCTAGACCTGTAACTGAATCTTTCCACCCCGAGGCGGATTTCACAGCGGAGGTATTAGGCTTGTAATCCCTCTGCCCCAGTACAACACGAACAGAAAATAACCCGGTGTGCAGCCTCAGGGCCCAGCACCAGCCGCAGCACCGACAGGATGGGGCTGCTGCAGCCCCTCTGCCCGTTTGTGTGAGCTGCCCAACGGTTCAGAGCCAGTGATTTTCAGTTACTACCGATCAACACCTTGGCGTGTAATAGATGCCGGTATCCTATTTCTGCCGACGCGTGCAAATCAAATCCCACAGCCCAATTCCACATTAAACAGACCCAGGTCTGCAGCCCAGAGCTGCTCGAGTGAAAACGGAGGGATGGAACAGGCTTTGTACCAAACTTTTGCAGATGGATCGTTAATACGTTGCAGTACATAATTTGCCTAAGTATTTCAGAGTTAATTGCACAACTACTGCACTTATCTCACCTCAGTGTACTCCAGCTCTGTTACTGTCCTGCAGCGATGTGCGGGGGGGTGGGATACGCTGCCCACCCATCACAAATGCACCCGTGGAGGGGTTTGGCTCCAAGTGCCCGTGGAAGAGTTTACTGTCACCTCTGAGTGACACTAGGACACGCACTTGTTTTGTACTTGTGAACTGAAAATGTATTTAATTCAGGCTCAAGGCAAAGTCATGGCTCACAGCCCTTTAGTGTGCTGCTGAATTTGAAACCAGCTTGCAAAACTGTTCCCAAAATAACCTTGCGAGCGTCTTTTATCCAGAGAACTGTATAAAATATTTTTGTTCAAAGACAGAGGCGCAAAGAATTTAAATGTCAACACTTTCCCTGGAGAGAGGGGACAGGTTTTGGGGACTATTTCCATATGAGTCTGCGCTGGAGCCCAGGGGGGCTCGAGCCGTAGGGCAGCACGGACCAAGCGTGGCTCTGCTTGGGCTCGTCCTTGTCTTGGTACCGCGGCAGGGTTACGGTACCGCTCTGACAAAAACCTATGTATTAAAAAACCCAACGGCTTTTCTATGGGATTCCTTTAGCCATCACTGATAAAACCGGTCAGGTACCTGCACACAAGAGCTAAGGGGAGGCTCTTGTTCCTTGCCGCAGCTTTCAGCGGTTCTCACCGAATCCTCCCCCCGGGCTGGGGAAGGTCCCTCACGAACGGTGTCGCAGCCAGAGCTGCACCGATTCGATCTGCTGCATGGTTATACACAGGGAAACTTTGCTGACAAATAACCCCAGCTGGAAACACGCTTTAACGAAGCACAGCAAGAATTAGCTGCTTTCACTCCCCCCCGCCCCCACTTCGTAGACATAAACATATGCACTTAAAGAATGACGATGCTTTGAGTGACCATGGTTAAATAAATAGGACAGAAACTTTGCATACCTTATGCAAAAGAATTTGCTAGCTGCAAGATTTCAAGTTTCATTTAAAAATAATCAAGTCATTGGAATGAAGTCTATACCCCAAACCCATAGCTTTGCATTTCCAAGTGCTATGGCCGTAATGCAATAATGAATATATTTGTCTTCTTCAGACTGTCATCCTATTAGTTGCTGTGTCTAACATAATCTGCTTTCGGCTAACATCTATCATAACACACAAACAGAAGAACTGAAATGCATTAAAAAGAAAATTGATTCCCTTGCATGCCCCTCTTTGTCTGGTTTCTTCATTTGCCTATTAATAGCCCACTGTGCAATCAATTATGTACAATTTCAGGTACAATGCTTGTACCCCTACGGAAGGGAGTTGATGAAGTTCTGCAGACGTTTCCAGCCTGCAGGTAATATTTCTCCTCCGGAGCCACGCTGCGGGTTTCTGCTGGGACCTGGGCTGCACACGGCAGCTTGGAGAACACAACGGCACCAAGGAACAGGCAGGACAAAAATTGTTTGCTTAAAATGTTCGGGAGAGTCCTGATGAATAATGGACACATCCATAGAAACAGGGCTCAACCACAAGCAAAGCAATGGTTAAATTAATCAGGTAATTTAACGGTGAGGAGCAATTTGACATCTTGTGTCTCACTGGCACTACATCCACAGCCTTCTTCCGAGCAGGCTAGCTTATTCTCATCGCTGCAGGCTGGAGTTTCTTAGTGCAAGGCTTTTAATTATCCTTAGATCGATACCTCTCATCAGCCCTGAGAGTAACCTTCCCCTCCTGGTGCGAGCCATGGAGTTACAGGCGCATGCTCCTGGTGTGTTCAACAGATCCACCTCCCTGGCGAGGAAAGGCAGGGATGGAGTCACTGCCCCGGCTCTAGAGCCACCCGCGCTGTCACCAGCGCCGGCCAGGCTGGGGGTGCCAGGACCCGCCACGTGTGGGCACGAGGGGTGCAGGTGCAGCCCCCCCAGCCCGCAGCACCGCGCTGCCCTTGCCAGACGTGTCCCCGGGAGGAGGCTGCGTCCTCCAGCCTGGCTGCAGACGGTAAAAAATAGCTCTAAACAGCAGCTCCTGCTGTAGCCCAACTGAAATACAGGGAGTGCTAACGACATTGTTATTTTTCATGTTGAGAGGGACTTTAATTATTTACAAAGCTCCCAACGAGACGCTCAGCGTGCCTGGCACGTGCTTTTTCTCCTTCTCGCTCTCCTTTCCACCTCTTCACTTCCATCCTCCCACATGGAAACACGCTTTGCCGTACCATTTCCCCATGCCCAGAGCATGCCCCAGGGGTCGGATCCTGCGTGCCCAGCGCTGGCCAGTCCCTGCCCTCCCCCCCCCAGCAGCACTGCTCCATGCCCCGGTGAGCCGCAGCATCCCCGCTCCCCCACCAGCACCCCCGGCCAAGGAGCAGGATCAGAGCTAATGAGTTTGGCCTTGGGCAACCACCTCCCTCGCTCTGTTATTTTTATTTTTTTGGAGCCTTTCAGCCCAGGGTGCTTGTTGCTCCTCCAACATCAACAACATTAACAAGCTCTGACATCTCATAAATTTCCCTTGGTAAAACAAAGAGAAGCAAATAGGAAAACAAGTTTCAGCAGTACCCGGGGTTTGGTGCTTTGAATTTTCCCTTCCCTCTCCTGATATCGGATTTTGCCGTGAGCAGCCCCTTTTATCCTGCTGGTGTCTCACTGCTGCAGCCAAACTTCTGGACAGCGTGGTGCAAGCTAGAACATACTCATTTTGGCTTTGGGTAGAAAATGCTGAGATAAAATGAGATCGGATTAAAAGAAATGGTTAGATCCAATCCAAGCCCAACCATAAAACCGTTATGAGCTCAGAAATAATAGGGTTAATCTCCTTTCTTTTAATTTTCACCTTATTCTAGAGATGAGCAAAAGCAGCTGGATAAAAAGCAGAAAGTTTGTATATTCTCCTGCCATTTTCAGCCCCATGAAAGCCTCTGCAGAGCCAGGAGAGGTCTCCAGCCCCACGCGCAGATGTGCAGGATGGGAGACTGGGAGAAGAACCGGCTCTTGGTGGAGACTTTGCAGCTGAACAAGCATCAGTGACCCACTGGGATCACTCCAGCTCGTATGCCTCAGTTTCCCCTGAGCATATGGAGTAATTCTAAGATGAATAAAAATCTTTGCTAACGCTTAGTTCAGAATGTGGGAAGTGAAAAATGCAAATTAGTCATCGCTGTCACAAAGACTTTGTTCGAATGGTCTCTGCAGTGGCAGCCCTGGCCCCTCTCGACGCTTTGCTCCTTGCTCTCTGTAATGCTTTGCCTGCGCTCAAAATACAAATTGGCTTGCTTCAGGAAATGAGAAATCTCTTGCCTCCGAGCTGCGCTTCTGCTCATAGAGCGGGGATGTAGCTACTGCAGATACACGGGATTTTCCCTTTCAATCAAGTTTGGAAGTGCAGCTCCTCCAAGGTGCTATTAGAAATCAGGGAAGGATGAAGTGGCTACAAGCCATTCTCTCTTTTCCATGCAATTGATTTTCTTTAAATATATATCTCGGAGACACTTAAGTAAATAGGGCTCTCCTGTAAAGCTCATTTTGTTATCAGGAGCTGGATGTGGCACTGCAGCAAGACCAGCACAAGCTCCATCCTCCCTGGGCTCGCAGGCAGCGTCTCGGATCAGAGACTCCGGCGAACCAGCAAAGGGGCCCGGCTGCTTCCGAGCACGTTTTTTATCACTGTTTTCCCCCGTGCAGAGGGAGTCTCAGCTGGTGCGAAGCCAATAACTTGCCACTGCCAGTTAAGTGAGGGGACAAACCACACAGCATTAATGAAGATGGCCAAAAGGGACTTTTATCAAACCTTGTCGTTACCTGAACACAGGTCCCATAAAATACAAACTAACATTAAAATAATATTACTGGGAGGGAATGTGAGATGGAAGAGAGAAATTTATTTTCCAAGGATAAAATTATACGTGCAGTGGCATTTTGGACTCCAGCATCCACTGCTTTAACCAAGGCAGAATATTTTCCTTGGGGATCTGGTTCTCACTTGAAGCACTGATGCTCCTGGCTGTGTCCTCTACATTACTGTGGCATCATAAATATCAGGAGTTATGGTGCTTTGCAGTGAGCACACTGCACATTGCTGAGCTGGTTTGAATTTAATATGAATTTAATATTAGCATCCAATAGCGCTACAGCAACTGTCAGGAGGCAGCTCTGAATTTATCCTGTTTTGCTTTCTGCCTTTTCCTCTTCCTCATCCTCCCTACGTACAGAGAAACAATCATAAAAAACATTTTGGGGCACAGCCCCTCCCGGAGCCCTGCCGATGTCCTCGCTGCCGGGACGCAGGTTTCCACATGGAGTAAAGTGGAGGCAGCGTGGCCTGAAGGGGAATTTCCTTCCATCTCTACCCAAAAGGCTCTGAAGGGGCCGTGACAAGCTCACCACCCCCCCCGCATCACACAGGCTGGTGGTGGGACCCACCCCGCACGTCGGACGGGTCAGAGCTGCAGGACGCTGCGCGCTTCCAGAGTCATCAACTTCCACAAGACGTGGGGAAGCAGAGGAGCATCCAGCCTCTGACCACAACCAGATACCCGGTGCTGGACTTGTGGGTGCAGGGAGCAGAGCAGGGACTTTTCCAATTAAACCTTCTTGCGATATCACCCGGGGGCGAGAAGCACCACGGCTTGCAAAGGAGGACGGTGAGCCTCCCAGCTTGTCACGCTTCTGGAGAACATTTGGAAGTTGTTTTACTGTCACTCTTTGGCGTTTTTAAATTGAAACATTTCTTTTGTTATTTAAATAGATATTAGTTATTATTAGAAGTTTAAGATGTTCTGAAGTAGCAAACGATAAACAAGATTATTTCAAATTCTAGATGTTTGAAAAACATTGGAGGTTTCAACTCCTCAGTTTGCTTTTCATGCAGAAAAGTTATCAAAATCTAAATAGGTGTCTGGAACAGACCCCCCCGACCTGCCCCCAGGAGAGCCAGCCACAACGGCCGAATCAGAAGAACCTCATGGAGGAGCTGGGCTGTGCTCTCAAGAGGAAGACAACATTTTTTTTCTTTAACTTCGAAAAACCACCATGTATCTGTTGCTCCCACTGCGGTTCCACTTTGCATTCACAAACCCATGTGCAGTAGCACCTATTTTTTTATCCATCCATCCATCCTCACGCTCCACTCTTACAGACCTTCAGTCTGGGGCTTGCTCAGGGCTCTCCTGACATTATTTGATTTGGCACCGCTATACTGTGCGCGAGGGAAAAACCCAGGAACGCTGCTCACTCCCACGTTTACTGGCACACTGTTACTGCTTTGGTGCAATAGGATATTATTTAATACTATGGCAAAATTTGCCACATTTTTGCACGCAAAAATGAATCTGAGCATCCACGGGACATACTGGAACTGCAGGATTAATGTCGCTGCCCCTTCAGGAAATTACTACAAGATCTTCAGTTGCCCAAATCTGTTTTACATCTGAACCCCAACCAAGCAGCCCCCCAAAAACCCACCCCCACACAAACCCCTCAGCCAGTTCAGCACTTTGATTCAGAGGTGGCTGCTCCTGAGCCCAAATGGTTAATCACCCCACCCTCTCCTTATTTATCTGCGGCTGGTTTACTACAAATGAAGAAAAATAAGTACATACTACATCACCCATCATCATATATCACATTAATATAATACTAGAGGGTGTCTGCAGATCTACTGCAGGCATAAACTGTTTGTTATGAATCTTGTTACTCCTGAGATTAGTACATTTCTTGAAGTAATATGATTTAGGGAAAAAAGTTTATTTCTCACTGATCCAGTAGAAATAAAATCTGTATTCCACCTATGAAAACTTTTTGTTTAATACTTTATATTATGCTACAAAGGAAAAAAAAATACATCCAGAGAAGAAATCCCATTGCATGAAGATCAGAAATGAAACCACCAGCCCCGTAAGCTGTGATTTATTGATCAGCTGAACCCCAGGACAGCTCCACTTTGACTTGTCCTGTGCTTTTATGGGCGCACTAAAAGCAAACATTTCACAGCACAATCATGAATCCTGATGTTTGGGAGACAAGACAGTACATCTCTGTCAGTTATATGGGTTCAGAAAATAAAATGATCTGAAATAGCATGTCTGATTAAAAAGAATAAAACCCCACGTACATCAGGAGACACTGGTGCTTGAAAAAGCAGCGGAGACTGGCCATACCGCACCGCTCAAAGGGGTGGAAAAGGGATGGAGATTGCAGAGAAAAGACCAAAGAGTTTGTCATTAAGTACTGTGCCCAAGAACGTGAATATAATTACAATTTTAATGTAAATGATGCTCTCTATACAAATCAGAGCAAGTGTCAAACATCTGCCACCTTACCCAGGCATTCTGTCTGCCTGTTATTTAACCAATAATACTCACATGGGAAGAAACTGGTAGAGCAGTTCCTGGGTGAACAGTAATTGGTTTGAACATGATTTCTCTTACCCCAAGGGAGACTGAAGTCACAAATAAGATAAGGCACATTTTAAAATTAATTCCCATGTAATTGTATAATGTGCAAAGGGAGCACGAGCACCAGCAGATTGTTTCTCCCATCTTTGTCTGGAAGGGTACCAGCGCCGAATGGATGGACATGCCTGGGAATCAGACCCAGCCCGGAGCAAGAGGAGCCATTGAACCGAGGGATCAGCCTCCACTGAGGGGCTAGCGCAGCATCACGCAGCAGCTGGGATTGTCACAGGCAAAAAGATGCCTCCTTTTGCAAAAGAGCAATTTTAGAGGTAATTTTTATTCCCTGACAGAAGCAGCTGACCTTACAGTCAGAAACCAGAGGTGAAGATGGAAAATGTTTCTCCACGCGTTAGCGTGCTTTCAGCAGCACTAAACCCACTCTGTCCACCAACGGAGCCCCCCCCCATGCTGGCTGAAGATGCTCGTGCCCCTCTCTTGGGCAGCGTTGTGCCAGGGCAGAGTCAGCAGCACGGAGAGGGTGCAGAAGCCTCGGCTCTCAGCCCAGCCTCGGAACTCAAACCCCTTCCTCGAGGGTCGGTGCCCACGTGCCTTCCCAAAGCCATAAGCCCACAGGCTCTGCATCTTCTAATGCAAAGGCCAGCGGAAACATGGAAACAAGCAGTGGATATTTGTAGCCAGATACCATTATGTTCACAAATAACAAACAGGACTATTTGGAAGGAGGCACTACCCACACGAACTTCATGTATTCCTCACGTCACACGGAGGGTACAGACGCACTGCGAGGCATTTCTTTAAATCCTTCCCCCTGGCAAGCACTACCGAGCGACCTGTGCCTCTGCACAAGCATCTCCTTCAATGAGAAGTCTCCCGTCTTCCAGGAGGTTGGCTCTGCCGGCACTCTTGGACTAAGGATGCGATTGAGGACCTTGCGCATGGTCCGCCGGGTAGCTGCAGCCTTGCCCATCTGCTCTGGTGGCTCTCTGCCTGCTCGAGTCAGTCAGGCTGCTCTGCTGAAGAGTAAGTGCCAATCAAAAAAGGATTAAACGAGCAGCTGGCGAGAGCAAACACGAGTCACCTCTCCTGCCGGGAGCCCCCAACACACTGCCGCGCTGGCATTACCTGCCGACCCTCGCTGCGGGCAGGGAGCTGCGCGCTGCTGCCAGGAGGACAGGTTGCAGCGTGCTGGCTGCCAGGGAGAGCAATTAAAACCACTTGGTTTGTCAACACTTACGCAACACGAGAACATTATTCTTTGGCACTTCATCTTAAAGTCAAAGCCCCGCAGAGGGGCACGGCACAGAGCAGCGCTGGCACCCACTGCTGCCCTTTGGGAAGAGCTGGGCTTGTGTCTTGGGAGCGCTGCCTCCAGAGTCATCTCTGGGGGGTTGGCTCCTTCAGCGGCGATGGAAAGCAGATGCTGGTACCCACCAAGACCTTTCACAAGAGGTCATAGCAGCCTCTTAGGAAGGCTCTGCGTACAAAGGAGGATGAAGCCAGCAGAGCAGGTAGTAAACCCGCAGGACAGATGGAGCAGTGTTGGCAGCTACTCAGGAAGGCGCAGAGTACCTGTCCAAAGCTACATAAGGAGGGAGAGTCTGCTCTTATTTCTGTTGGGAGCCTTGTTGCTGTTCCACAAGCAGGGCATCACGCCACTGGCAGCATCCCTCCTGTCCTGCAGCTTGGAGCTTCTGAAGACTGCACTATGGGAACCCAAGCCGACCCTCCTCCCTTGCTCGCTGCCCTTGTAACGTGCACTGGAGTGGGGACATCAGTCACAGGAAACCCATCTGAGAGCAGCGCGTTGCACCGGTGTCCTGTCAAAGATTGGCCCTAGGAACTGGGCACTGAACAGAAACTCTGGCTTTAACATGCCCAGAAGGGACTTCCCGTGGCATTCCGCAAGAACTGGTCCTCTGCTGCCGATGGCTCCTTCCCACCAGAGAGCCACAGACACCCCTGATGGAGCTGGCCCCATCCCAATGCCATCGCTGCAGCAGGGATAAGCGGCTGGGCCGCTCATTCACTGCAACCAGGTGGGGAAACCCATCCGTTACGGAGCGGTTGGCTTTCTCACCTACTTGGGTCTCTTTTCCTCTCTTCAGTGCTTACACCTTTCAGATCATGGCTGGCATTTACATCTCCTTAGCCTGTGCTCTAACCAGATCACACATCTTCATATGCTCCAGCTTTCACCTCAAGCCTGTACATTTCATTTCAAGAATCTCTATTGCTCCTATAAGTATCGTTGGATAAGAAATGTCAAATGCAAATTGAGTTCAGATATGCAAAATTTGAGAAAAAAAAAAAAACAACCCAGAGAGTCAGATGCAGGTAAAAGCAATCCCTGAAGCCACTTCTCACCCTGAAGAAGCATGGGGAAGGGCAGACAGCTCAAGAAGCACCAGTAACAGAGACTAAAACACCAGCAGAGGCTGAAGAAGCCATGAAAGGTGAATGATCACACATATACACGGCAGCAGGGCCCTAAGGGGACGGGGGGAAGGATGGGGCTTTTTTCCCTCACCTCAGAACCACTTGCTGGCTTTACCAAGAGCAGATAAATTGATACAAATCAAAAAGATTTGGGAAGGAGCTCTGTATAAGGCAGCTTTGGCATTATTAAGCTTATCTTGGGAGCAGACAGAAAACAAGGGACAGAATGTCAATTAATTTGAGTGCAAGAATTCCCCATCACGGCGACTCGAGGAAGGCAGGAGAGCAGCACAGATGGTGGTGTCAGAAGGAAATGGATTTTTCTGCACAGACCCAGGAACTTGAGGCCCTTCTCATTTCTATTTGTTTAAGGATTCTGCTCAGTGTAGAACAATTTGGGCTGGATGAATGCTGTCTTACAGAGCAATAATTGGCGCTCTGAACAAAGAAGAAAACTCTGTATGGACAAAGCCAGCACAGGCGGCTGGAAGGTGAATCAACTCCTCTGGCATCGCCTCCGCCGCGCAGGCTGCAGCAGGGCTGGAACCTGCCCCCACCAAAACCATCCTCCTCCTCTTCCTCCAAACATTGCAATTGCCATTACTGCTGCAAGGAGCGGGGGGACGTGGGGCTGGGCACAGCCCTTCACACTGAACTACGAGGACAGTGCTTGGCTTGACTTTGAACTTGATCTATAGCAGGACTTTGGGTTTGGGCCATAGAGGAGCTCACAAATAATGCATGTCTCGCTGCCTGGCGCTGCAGGTAATTGATCAGCTGGGAATCGCACACGCACATCTAGGATGAACTCATTTAAGGTACTGCCAACTTGCCTCGGTGTAGCCACTGTAGTTTCAGAAATGCTGTTTGCCTCTGGAAAATACATCACATCAGTGACAGAAGCCAGCTAAAGCTCATTTCACTCATCGTCATTAAATCCAAGAGAACAGAGAGGCTCCTCTGCTTTGACTTTTTCCTGCTCATCCACTGAATTGGGTGCTCCTGACAATTGCCAGGTATCACAGGTAGGTTTTTGTCCTGTGAGGCAGGTACAGCCTGACCGATGCCAGAGAGGATCCCTTGTGCTGGCCCCCAGCACCTTGCCCCCAAGGAGGGTGAAGACGGATGATGCCATGGGCTGTGACCTGGTTGTTCATCAGCCAGAGTCTCACTGCTGGGTCCTGCTCACCATTGTTCCCGGCATAGTTCTGCACTGACCTACAAGTCAGGGTACAGCAGCCAAAACCCTTTGAACTTCTATGCTTTTGTGCGCACAGCAGCGGAGGGTCCCCCTGCACTTGTGCCAGCACAGCCGAGGTCCGACGCTGCCCCAAGGAACACGGCTCCTGGCGGGGCTGGCACGTTAGTGAGCTGCAGGCACCAGCCTCAGCCCCGGCACCCTCCTCCAAAGCTCCGAGTGCTGCAGGACAGTTTGAAACCTGCGGCCACGTCTCCTGAGGCAGGTCAGAACGTGGCAAAGTACAAACCGTGGCTCTCCTCCCAGGCTCTGTGCATGGCAGAGCACAGCCCTTGCTCGCAGCGAGCACCATCCTGCCCCTGCTCAGGCTGCAGAGCATCGAGCCGGCTGCATCTGCAGAGCCCTCATTTATTTCAAAGCCTCAGGTGCTGCTGTAGTGCAATTGCTAACAATGAACTCTTTGAGCATACAGATCCATCCAAAGCAGAGAGCAGCGTTTAACCCCGACGTGCCTTCCTGATCACACGCAGCTCCCTTCCCCCCTGCCCCATCCGCTTTACTCCTCTTGCTGCAAAACCGCTTTTGCTAATCACAGTCCCTTGGTGCATGGAGCAAAGTCCTCTCTTAGTTCCTCCCAGTCAGTTCAGAAGCCCTCAAGGCAATATTTTAACATTTCCTTTATCATTCTTGCTTGATTTCCATAGGAAGTGTATTCATGCAGATTTTCTCTGGAGGACCGTTCTAAGTAGCGACGCTATATATTTACACTTTACATGCTCTTTAAGGAACTTGTTATAGTTGCAATGTGCCCATGCACGCAGAGATGCTCCTGGAGGAGCAGAGCTGCCACAAGATATTTTCCCTTAAACTGCTCAGAATAAGCACAATCCAAAAGGGTCAGAGCCTGGCTGGGGCCAAGAGGGGAAATGGGTCTGGTCTCATCCGCCTGCACCTAGCCTGCCTTGGCAGGGTCACAGCCAGGGACAGCCCTGTGCTCCCTTCCGCGGGGCGGAGGGGAAGCATCCCGGTGGCAAAGCCAAGAGCACGAGCAGATCTTCAGAAACGCTCAGTGATTTGCCCCGAGTCTCGTCCCAGCCGTGAAGGTGGCAGGTCGCTCAGTGCAGGATCCCACCACAGCCTCTGGAAGGACAGCCTGGGTGCTCCGCGGGGCTCTGGCACAGGAGCAGACACCATCTGCCTGAAGCGATCTGGGACGTGAGGCAGCGTCTATCTACCAGCTAGCTACAAGTCAGGTCCAAATCTTCTAAAAGTAAAGCATATAAGCAGATATAATAAACTGTTAAGGAACTTCCATTCCCAATAAACTTGAAGCACCGTTTTCTCTAGTAGTTGTGGTAGCACACACGAATAGTACCATCCTTCCCAGGAAAAGCGGAGCAGCAGTGCTGCTGCCTCATACCTCCCTGCCACAAAATCAGCTTTTTCACTCAGGCAAGTCATCAGGAATGACACCCACCTCCCAGCCAAGGGTGTTCTTTACAGCTCTGAGCTGCACTGGTGGAAACGCCTGCCAGAGTATCGCAGCCCCCAGTGACACAGCGTAGGGTCAGAGAGATGCCCTGGCCCACGGATAATCCGACGGTGGGATCTTCCTTCCAGCCCCATCTCCTTTCAAGCCACAGCCAAGCAGCACTCATGGCACAGACTTCTTAAAAGATTACTCGGGGGTTGAGCTATGTTTTTTGGTATCTGCACTGACCTATGGCAAATGAAAATTAAACGAGCATGAAGCTGGTCTGTCAGCTCTTTTCTCCACCCCTCCATGACACTCTTCACAAGACCACGTGGCCAAGGTGCACAGAGAACTTCTGGCTGATGACCTGGCCATGAGGCTCAAGGGAAGGTTCCTGCAGATGTTTCAGCAAACCCCTGGCAAAAAGCCACGTGCTGTCCCACCCGCCGTTCCCAGCGTCATTCTCCGGGCACAGCCCACTCCCCATCAGCATTTTTTACTCCTGACTTCAAAGATGCTTTTCTCTTGTTACAGTAAAGAGCTGGGAGTTTTTGTTCCTGTTCCGTGTTTAGGCCCTACGTGGCTGGTGGAAGAAATTTTAATTAAAAGCTGTTCTGCTTTTATGTCCAACATGCTTCAATGGGAAATACATCTTTCTGATGCTGGAATTGCCTACTTAGTGTTTCTTACACCCTCTAAGCAGCTGGTGCAAGGCAGCACTCGAATTAGGATAGGGAGCTGGGTGGAAACCGGGTGGCGTGGCCACCAAATCCTCTGCATCTCCATTAACGCAACTAATTAGAGCAGTGGCTGGATTCCAGCTGATGCCCTGGGAAAACGAGACAGGAGGCCTAGAGATTAGGAAAAACCTGCTAAAACCTATCCAGACATCCCCTCGCAGGTGGCTCAGCGTCTTCTGCGACCAGCATTTCATTTAGTGACACTGGAAAATGCCTCAAATAAAGGATTGCTCCTCTGCAGAGCCAGGAGGAGAGATTTCAAATTAGGAGGCGGCATCCTCCCAAATTCACATCCCCCTCGACCGCTGCTGTGAGATGTACAGAAACCGGCTCAGCCGCAACACCCGCTGGGTCAGGAGGGCTGTAGCCCCACGGAGCTGAGCAGGGCTGTTCTCAGGAGTGATGTGCAGGAGCACGGTCCTGATCACACCTCTTCCTCTTGGCTTTAAAAAAAAAAAATGTCTTGTCACTTCTGAATAATGTGGTTTATCGTGATGCTGTTTGTGGTCTGTGCAGGGAATGATTACTCATAGCACTGAGAAGAGCATACAGTTTGGCAGAAAGAAAATGCTGGGGAATGAAAGAGAATGAGAAATAAGAGGGAGAAGCAGCTGCCTGAGCTGCTGAACTGCCCACGGGTCAGTTTGCCGGCTGCAAAACCCAGGAACCAGCTCCCCTTTTGCAAGGGAAGGCAGCTCTGTCCCCCACGCCCTTTCGGAAAACTGGGAAAAGCTTTGGGCTTTACTTGCGGGTGCTTTAACTGCCAGGATCTCTGCAGTCAGGGCTATCCCTTGAGCAGGCAAGACCCAGCAAACCCTGGCCAAGGCCAAAGAAATTGCATTTCCTCCTCTCTTATCAAGCTGCAAAAGGGATTCTTCGCCCCTTTACGAAATCAGCCCGCACAGCCACAAAGCTCCTTCCCCACGCTGGACCCGAGGTTCGTCCAGTGACCAACCGCACATCAAATGCCATTACAGGGAGAAACGTTGTCACGCAGCGTAAAGGAACATATACATTTAAGCTGAGAAACTACTTAATAAATTCAGACCAACACTTTGTGACATTTCCCACAAGACTTTAGTGCTTTTTACAAATTCTGAAGAACACCTCGAGTCATTGCTGGCACAGACTTATGATTTATTTCAAAGAAAAATGGGTCAGAGTGTGTGGGTCTGTGTTTAATGCGAAAAGGGATTTGGAAATGAAAAGTCAACTGGCATGAAAGATTGCAGGGCAAATGTAAAAGCAGTAAAGCGTGTGGGTAGTCTCTGAGCATGTAATAGGATATTTGTAAGGAAAAGAAACATGCAGGATTGTAAGCTTTAATAAAACAGTTCCTTTTTACCCAATCAATAACATAATTGTAATTTTCCAAAGCAAACTGCCTCTAAACTCACATTTCTTAAGGAAAGAGTGGCACAAATGGGACAAGGACTGAGAAATTCCTGAAGCAAGCGTATGAACTTGCATCCCAGGCAGAGGTCCCGCTCGCAGCAGGGCTGGGCTTGCACCGGGGCTGAGCAGCCCCCAGGCAGGGGTGGGGGGCTCTGCCCATCACAGCTCCCCAACTTCCCGCACACCGCTTTTGTGCCTCTGCCAAAGGATGGCCCTGAGCAGCCCGAGCGCTCCAAGAAAAGCTTCACAGGAGACTGAACGGGGAACGCAACAGCTTACTGGAAATGCAGAGGGGCAGTAGGGGGGTTACAGGTCTTCTGGAGGTGGAGCTGGTGCATGGTGCCAGAAGGACCCGCAGGGATGGAGTGGGCAGTGGCCGGGCAAGAAAATAATTGAATCAAAATGCAGATAACGGCAGAGCGTTATTTCTACCCGAAAAGACTCCCCACTAACCGGGCTTCCCGAATCCATCCAGTAGCACAGAAGCCCAACTTACCTTCCCAGCTGCTTCTTCAGAAGTTCCAGTGTGTCATGTTGAAAACTAATTAATCATTCTACAACTCCCTTGTATAAAACTAAGCCCCACCTTTTGTTTCAACACTTTGAGAGTATAAGCACAATTGCTTTTTCAAAATTCAGAAGAAACACCTAAAGATGAAAGGCTCACAGGAGTATCTCACCACCATGCTTTACCAGCTCCCGTTGTTCAATGTAAAATAAAAGATACCATTTTTTAATTGCCATAGGTTAACGTAAAGAGTGTCAGGGAGCGAGCGCATCTTTGGCTCCGACTCATTACTGGGCCCCATCTCTCTCTTGCCTCACAAAGGTGATTTCCTTCACACTTTTATTAGGATGCACATCAGCTCCAAATGGAGAAGATTATACGGGCATGGGGGGTCCTGTTTTTTGTTTGCTTTGGGTTTTTTTTGTTTTGTTTTTTAGCTTTTAAGAAATAAACCAGTTTTGGTAAAAAGAAAATATAATAGTCAGCAGAGGTTTTGGACATGAATCAAGTAATAAATACCAGCACAAAGATTGATGCTCAAGTTGGGACAGAAGTAGATTGGAGAAAAGGTAACCCCAGTGGACCATGACTCTGCTCAGGTCATTAGAGGCATTAATATTCAACAAGACACAGTCATAAAAGTCAGAAGCCCTGTAATGAACACAGAGACACTTTGCCTTGCAGAAGAGGACAGCAGACACCCCAGACCAGATGCTGGAGGGAACAGGGGGACCACAACAGGGGCTGGCAGCAGCAGGCAGGGCTGCACACACCTGAGGATCCTTCTCCTCTCTCCTCCACTGAGATGTAACCACAGGAGGAGCTTCCCTCTTTTGTTTTCACAACAGAGATGTTCCATTCCTAACTAATTACCGACTGCTTAGATGCCCCTGTACTAATGAAGCTTCCCACACCCAAAGTAAACCATGATGCAATACCCTGGTCAGCACATACACTGATAGGCACCAAACCAAGCATACCTGAGACCAGCCAGCAAAGCAACCCAAGCTAAGGGAAGCACCATGGACTCAAAGGATTGCTCACACACACACCAGCTCCCACATACACCCCCTGCCACACTGAATAGGGGGAAAAACCATGAGGAAACCCTTGGGAAATTGTACAAAAGCCCTACTCACAGGCTAAGCAGGCAGCTTCCACCATCCTTCTTCTTCCTCCAAAGCCTACCCCAGGGCTTCCTGTGCTGCCGTTTTTATTTCCTCTGGAGAAGCAGGTGGACCTGAACCAGCCTTCTCCTCGTGCCCACCCACACCTCCTCCTGCCTCGTTAAAGCCTAACTGGAGGATCACTGCCAGTAGCTGTGAATCTTCTGGCTACTGGGGCAGCTGTTCATCCTTTTCACCTGCTCTTGTGATGTGCTTTACAGGTTTCACTCTTATTTGCCAAAACTTTGCCCTGTTAGCAGAGAACAACGTGTAGTGCCCAAGCTAAAGAGCCTGGTGAGCCTTTCTGTGGAGCGCTCCTATGGAGCCAGCTCCGGCTCTCCATGCTCTCGCTGGTCCTGGCTCCCAGCATGGCTGGTCTGAGCCTGAGCAGGGCGGGAGTCTCCGGAACTGGCGGAAAAAAAGAAGGAATATTTATCCAAGCACATTCAAAACTAATTAGACATTTAAACCTGTATCCAGACTACAGAGTTTTCCTGTAACCACAGTTCTGCAGCGACAAAGTCAGTAGTTTTGCAGAATTGATTTAAGACAAAACCTACTGCTTGCTCCCCCTCCAAAACTCTCCCAGAGGGGATTTTTCATGTGCTCGTCTAACCCAATGACTTATTTCATTTGCCTGAGCTGCCGATGGCCCGTGCTCCAGAGGGACAGGCTCTTGGTTGTCCGTGCTGAGCAGCTCTCAGCGAGCGCTGGGGAGGATGAGCAGCATCTCTGGTCCTGTTCCTGGCCGGGCACCCACAGACACAGCCCAGCGAGCAGGCTTTTCATTAGGAATGAGAGTCAAGTGCGTAATGTTTCCATCAAATGAGCAGCTGGGAAAATGTCTGGGTGTCCCGGGGATTTCGGAGCGTGGTGTTGAGAGCTTCCTTGCTGGGCTCCAGCTGGGGCTCAGGTGCTGGTCCTGCCCAGGACGGGGCTTGTGGGTTGGCCCGAATGGCCAAATCCACCTGATGGTTTGAAACCCTGAGCTGCATCCGCGCCTCTCGTAGTGACTCCCCTGGGAGAGGTGGAGGTGCCCTGTGTGTGCTGAGCAAACTCTTCTGTGGAAGGGTTGAGCTTTCTGGACAGTTCAGAGTCAGAAATTGGTTTCAGGTCATCTTTTCTGCAAAGGAAAAAGGAAGACACTTTGAAAGACTCTGCCATTATCCTCCAGGACAATAACAGAATAATTAAAACCACCCTACACAGTCCATTTTCCTTCCAGATCGTGGAAGACTGTAATAGTCAGAATAACAATTACCAGGGCCCTTTTCTTCTCCCCCCAGAAGAACCTCACAACTGACAGAGACTTGAAAGCTCGGAGCCGGGCTCTCGGGGAGAAGATGAAATGCTGCTCAGAATATAGATTTTGGTGCCAGATGGGAATTACAGCCCTGATCCATCCTCCTCTGTCATTGGAGTCTGTGTTGCTCTGTGGGCTAAATGGAAGTGAATACAGTTACTTTCCCTGTCTTGGGGGAAAAAATGACATTCCATTTTGTCTCCAAAAAATACACATTATTTAACTTATAAAATATTTAATCTATGTAATTAATCCTCTCATGACAGCGCTTTGCACATTTTTGCTGGCAATCCATACTTTGAATGGCCTATAGTTATAGCTAACTTTGTTTCCTTTTTCTCATGAAATTAATCAAAGGCTTGTATTCTAAATTATTCAGGAACTGAATGAAGCCTGCTTTCTATGGCTTGCAGCAAGAAAACTCCTATTTCTTTCATGTGCCAGCAATACAGCAATTCAACTTTTTGAAGGGGGAACGTACCAGAAAGCGGAGCCGATGTGGTGCCTGCTGCACCCCGGTGACACGGCTGGGGCTGAGCATCTCCTGCTGACGGGTCCATGCACCTCCTCTACCTGCCTGGAAGGAAACGGCAGCACCAAACAGGAGGCTTCAAACCACCGAGGCTCGGATGCATCATCTAAACAGGGGTGGCCTAATTTCCAGGGAAGTTTGGCTCTTTTGCTCAGCTCAGTTTGATTTCTCCTTGCCGGCTGCAGTTATGGGGCTGAGCGGGACAACTTCTCCTGTCATGATACTCCAGGAGAGGTGAAACAGTGGCCGTGGGGGCCACAAGCTCTGGGTACTTTGAGATCTATGGAGACAGGGCACAGATGTACTGCTATAATCCAGAGCTGCATCTTGTCCTTCAAATGCAATGCCCTGTGCCAGTGCCTTGGCCAGCAGGATCACACCATGGTGCTGGTGTGCCACCAGCAAGGGCAAGGGGATCTTGAGCCACATCACGCCAAGAAGAACCATTCCCTTCTCCGACTTCTGCCACCCATCCTGTGCAGCTCCTTCCTTTGCCAAGAACCTGTCTGGGCTTCTATGTCTCCTTTGGGATATGCTAATGATTCAAGCAAGGCAGAGGGACACATGCCTGCAGAAGTACAGGGGTAATGTACTATACAAAACTCAATAATTAGGGACCTGAGGTCCATGAGGATCTTCCCTTGGCTGTAGGGGGCTGTGCTTCAAGCCCACAGCGCCTGTCTGCTCCTCTGGGAACCTCTCGTCTTGAGGAACCTCCGACCATTGAGGAGCATCAAAAGCTCAAAGCACCTTCCATTGTGAGCTTGAAAGGCAGATTTTCTTCACCAAAAGAAAGTGGATCTCGTGACTGTTGCACCCAATTTTGACCCCTGCACACTGCTCAAAGTCTACATCGGTGGGGCTTCAGGGCTGGAGCTTGGGCTGCTCCCCAAGTGTTTCCCTTAACCTGCCCAGCACCACCCTGCTCCGGACACTTGTGCTGTCCTCGCCTTTGTCTCCCTTCACACAGTACTTCTGTGTAATTTCAAAGGGTTTGATTTGCATTTGGTCCCCACCAGCACTGGTGTTCGTACAGCTGGCCAAAGCTCCTACTGCAGTGGAGCTGCAGGAGAAACCTGATCACAGGCTTGGCGAGGTTTTGAAGTGCTTTATCAACACTTGCTCTTCTCAGCTCCTGGATGTGCATAAGGCTCTTGCTGGATTCAGAGTTCAGCCCCTTTGAAGTTTTCACCTCCAGGCTTATTTTTTTCAGCAGAAAATTCTCTCTGTCACCACTTGTGGAGGAGCCATATGGAGAGTCTCACTGCAAGGGAGACACACGTGCTGTTTCACTAGGAGCTGCATATGAATTTCCTGAGATCCTTTTATTGTTCTTATCTAAAATATTTTCTTCTTTCTCTGAGCAGCCACTACTTGCAACCTCCCAGGAGTCTTCTTTCGCCTCGGACTCTTGCCCAGCATCACTCAGGATTTTAGTGACTCCATTAAGTGCAACCAGCAAGAGCTCTGGGTTAGACTCGGGGCTCTGGTTTAGATTTGGGGCTCTGGAGAAGAAGTTTTTGTAACATGCAGAACATCACCGCTTTCTGTCCCAGGGGCTCTGGGAAACCTTCAGAGCTCTGTCCCCTCCAGACTGACAAATCCTGTTCTCAAGGAACTAAATTACCAGCACTTGGCACAGAAAGGAGAGCCAAAGGAGCTGACAGGACAGTTCATAACTGTACCCAAGAAAATGTTCTCAGCTGCCCTTTACTCTTCAGGCTTTAGTTTGGAAGTCAGTCTTTGTTACCAAAGAATATGGGTAAATTGATAGAAAATTCTTATTTTCTGGCTGTTTCACTGCCCAGCGGGTTGTCAGAAATGCATCCCAGAGCACACCAGCCTCGCGTGAAGGGCAGGGGCACTGTTTGTTAGAAAGCATTCCCAGCGAGGCGTTGGATGGAACAGCCACAAATTCAGTAAGAAAACCTTAAGCGTAAACAGAAAGCATTAGTTATGGCTTCAGGAGCCAGCAGCTGCGTTGGCAGAATACAGGAATGTTTCAATCTCTTGTATTGTTCATCAATAGCTCCAAAATTCATAGACAAAGATAATAATAATAATAATTAAAAAACAAAAGCAAGCCCTTGGTTGAAGCATACTCTGCGGCACCGCAAAGTTCAGTGCGAAGCAAACAGCTTTGCAGGGCACCGTCCTAATGCATCAAAGCATCCAGTGCCGTGCCGTGGTACAGATACAGGAAGTCTTCTAATGATGAAACAAGCATTAGGAGCATCATTGTTAATCAGGTTTTATGGATTTATGAAACAAATATGCACACTTATCTTGTTTAATATTATTTTCCAGTTGGAACCTTATTTTAATACAGATGCCCTGAAATTATACCATTCATAAATAATGCAAGCAATAAAACCTTTCTCTTATCCCTTAGTGCACACAAATGCAAGCTTAAATGTGGATTTAAACAAAACAATGGTAGAACTTTGGGTCTGACAAGCAAAACCACGTGCAAAATGCCAATCACTCTGAAACCTGGTGGCAGGCTGAGAAAGTCGGTGCAGCTTTGAAGCTCCAAGTCACAAATGAGACTCTTTTTGAGGAGAGAATTCTCACCCTTGGTTTTGTGGTTAGATTTATATCATTGGGTTGTATTTGGTTTGTTCAGACATGGGGCACGGGCACGTGATCAAACCGGCAATGGAAGCACGTGCACCCACAGCACCTCTTCACCCCACAGAGCTTCACTGGGGCCCCAGGGACTGGCAGAGGTTTTCATCCCCCTTTGCCCACGGAGATTTTCACAGGTCTCAGCAGGGCCCCCACGTTCACCAGTGAAATGCTCTTTGGAGGATGGTGGGACAAGAGCGAGCTGCTGGAGGAGCTCTGGCTGTGTTAAAACCTGCCAGTGCTACAGCGCATTTGCTGTGCATCTTCTACATAATTCATATCCCAGAGACTGTTGAGAATCAGGAACAATAAATAAGGCAGCAAAATTGGTATTTTTGGTCTGGTTTCCACAAGGCAAAACACATCTAAAAGAAATCCATGGTCTCCCTCCGCTGAATTTGGCCAAATCTAATGATGGACAGAACTGCATTTCCAACCAGTAAGAGGCAACTGCCTTTTTCCTTTTAAGTTTTGGAAGAATCGATGTGTCTTTTGTGCTCAGAAGCCTGGGGCTAGTTTTAATGAGAGAGGGAGAAGGAATGAAAACCTATGACCTGTGGGCCATTTTGCAGGCACAGAAAGGACTTAGAGCAGGCACAGGCAGAAATGCCCGTTAGGTTCCCTGCAGCCTGATCTCCTGCCTTGGTACCTCCCCTGCTGCACACCTCCCAGTATGTTCCAGTAGTTTCTCCAGCCAACTTTCAGGTCCTAAGCAATCTTCTGCTCCGTGGAGGTCACCACCTAAGACAACGTGCTTTAATGGATTTTTTCTTGCTGTTCAGAGCACACGCTCTGTCTTTGGAGTTACCAAGGGCACGAGGCACAGAGGTCTGATGGCGGTGGGTCCTGCTGCAACTCCTCCAGCTGCCACCCTCTTCGTCATTCCCTAGGCGTGCTGGAATATGGTTTTATGTGCCCTTCTGCAGCCAGGAAAGGTGATTTCCCTGCAGGGCAGCCCGGCCATGACTCCCGCAGGCTGGAGATGCCCCTTGCTGCAGCACAGCCCCGCAGCACCAGGAGACGCAGGAGATGCGGAGTTGGCAGAATCCTGAGAACTCAGGCGAATTGTGCTGGGGCACTCGGCACAAACCCCATGGTGTCAGAGCAACAGACTTTAGAGTAACCGGCTGTCTCAGACTTGTGACTGGACACCAGCCTGGGGAGGTAAGCACAAAAAAAAGTATCTGTTTTTCCAGCACACAGACACCGGCAGCCCATCTCTGCTCCTGCCAGCTGGACATTGCCGTACAGGTGAGACTGCGGGCAGCAACAACAGCAGCCTTTAGACCGGCCGGCACCGCTGCGGGAACACCAGCTGCAGCCCGGGCTGGAGCTCGCTGCTCCCCCTGACCATGACCCGGCCGAACAAAACCCTGCTGCATTGCCTGGTGCTTCCCAGCCGGAGCTCCCGGCTCGTCCGGGGACTGCCCCCCCGCGTGTCGCCCCACATTTGCCTCTTTTGCACCCCGCTGCGATACCTGCCTGCTTCCTCCCTAGTGCTGGCAGACCCTGCGTGCTCGCTTTCTGCCCACTGCACGTGTGAGATTGCACGTGTGAAATTAAATCTGTGCGTGAATATGAGTATGTACGTTGTCCTCCCGTCATTCCTTCCTTCCCCCCCGCCCCCCCCCCAGCTCTGCATCTCGCCTTTCAATCCACGCAGCTCCTACCCCTGCACACGCCTGTTTGGGTGGGAGGCAGGCGAATGCGAGAGGCTGCAGAGAGATTAGAGCCTGATGTTCAGGAAACCGATGCTGACAAACCGCACAGTCATCACTCCCAGCAGCCGCCTGCTCAGCCAGCAAACAAGGGAAGAAAATAGGCTCAGTGGCTCGAATAAGCCCCAGAGCCTGCATTTGAATTTACAATGAGCTGCTCAGTGGAGCTCAATCTGTCAAGCACCATGTCCCATTAAGATGAAAATTTGAAGGTCTCAATAGAGGAGATAGATAACCTCTTTTATTCTCTTTTATTAGAGGATGCTTGTGAGGCTGGCAGGTCAGGCCAGCTCCGGCAGGACTGCGACCATTGCGAATGCTTCCCCAACAGAGGCCACTGTTTCAATGACCGCGTGCTCCTTTTCTAGCTTGTTTGTTTGTTTCTTGGGCTTTTATTAATTCTCAGCTCATCACATTTGCACGTTGCACTGGTTGTGGCTGGGATGGAGTTAATTTTCTTCACAGTAGCTAATATGGGGCTGTGGTTTGGATTTGTGCTGGGAACAGCGTTGATAACACAGGGATGTTGTCGTTCCTGCTGAGCAGTGCTTGCACAGAGTCAGGGCTTGTTCAGCTCCTCACACCTCCCACCAGCGAGTAACTGGGGGTACACAAGGAGCTGGGGGGGGACGGGGACACAGCTGGGACAGCTGACCCCAATGACCAAAGGGATTTCCCATCCCGTATGGCGTCACGGTCAGCGTATAAAGCTGGGGGAAGAAGGAAGGGGGAGCGTTTGGAGTGATGGCTTTTGTTGTCCCAAGTCACTGTTACGCACGATGGAGCCCTCTTTCCCAGAGATGGCTGAACACCTGCCTGCCATGGGGAATGGGGAAGGAATTCCTTGTCTTTACCTTGCTTTACCTATTAAACTGCCTTTATTTCACCCCAGGAGTTTTCTCACTTTTACCCTTCCGGTCTGGCCGGGGGGCAGTGAGTGAGCGGCTGCATGGTGCTTCGCTGCCGGCTGGGGCCATACCACGGCACACGTGCTTACACCGGTGCCTCAGTCCCTGTCTCCTTGTCTGCGTGATGCCACGCGGTGCAGGATGTGCTGGACTAAAGCCCCCCACGCTGCGCTCACAGAGAGGTGTCAGCATGGACCCGGCTCTGCCCAGACCCTTCCTGCAGTTTGTGGGAGACCCGGGTGACGCTGCCCCAGCAAAACAGGCCAGTAGTGGTGGGTCCGTGGCTTTGGACGAGTACAGAAGGAGAAAACGGGAATGTCTGGGTTACAAGTCACATCTCCCCCAGGGGCTCGGAGCTGGAGCGCTCCGAGCTTTGGTTTCACCCAGAGCAACGTTTTCAGTCTCATCTCTCCCTCCTGACAGCCTGGTTCCAGTTCAGAGGTGCCGCTGGTGGCAGCTCCCGTGGGAAACTGTATTCAGCTGAAGTTTTGCACGAGGAGAGGATGCCTTTCCCAGCATCCACCAGACAGAAGATGCGTGCTCCTCTTCTGCAAACCCATTAACCCTTCCCTACTGCCCACCCAGGAGTAACGGAGATGTACTCATTACTCCTGCCTTGCCATGTGTTTTGGCTACTGTAAGCACTGAATATTTGCAAAGCATTCCGTGTTTGTTGAAATATTCTCTCTGGATCAAAGCTCAATATTTCTTGGCTTCTCTACACTTTCTGAGCTGCCTTCTGCTCACTGTTATGTATTTGCCTTTCTCTCCTAGGTTGTTAATAGGACTGAACAGCTTTTGTTTACTGGTTGGGCTTCCTTTCCAGTACAACCCACCAAAGTGCTTTGGCCTCTCTCAGACCTTTCCCCTCTCCTCCCTACCAACGTGCAGGTGGGATGAAGGAAACCAGTAGGCAATTTCTCTTCCTTGGCATTAAGATTTACTGGAGTGTTGTAAAACACCACCAAAAACTGTATTTGTGGGAAAAATTGTGACACTTAAAAAGCCAGTTTCTTAGGAAAAAAAACCCCCACCTTGTTCTCATTCTGCTTTCAACAACTCAGGAGACAACTGTTCTGCTTAATATTAACGAAGTCCATAGTAGTGAGCTTTTTTTCGTAGGCAAAACCCTTGCTCGTGTATAGAAGGCACCTAAACAAAGTGAGGTTTTTCCCTTGCTGCCCGACCCCCGGAGAGCAGGAGACCGTGCGGCTGCAGAGGAGACCCGGGGAGGACGGCAGCTCTCCGGGGGCTTCCCCACCACCTTACCCTGCCTGGAAAGCTGCTGCTGCCTTGCATTTTTAGAGGAAAAATGATGTGGTCTTGCCAGCAGCCGCCAGTTCTTTTTATTGAATTTAGAATCAATAGTGCATCAAGTGGCTTGGGATGTTATTAATCAGAAAATTGGCATGAAGGACCAGGAGGTAATAACACTGCAGCAAGCGTGCTCTTTTCTTGCGGAGTGGCTGTACATGGTTCTGGGTAGTGCTAATTACTCCTCGGGACCTGCCTTTCAACTGCTTTAGAGACAAGGCAAACTACTGCCTACCGGCACGGCAAAGCCCAGCTGCTCCCGGTTATTTTCCTGTCACTGTGATTGTAACCTGCGGCAAAATATTATATTGCATTTCCTCCAACCCAGAAGAAAGGATGTGAAAGCTGGGTAAAAAAGGGCACTTTTTTTTTTTTTTTTTTTGGACAAAAACCACTGAAAAAATACGGGGCGTCCTGCCAACCCTGGGAGGAATATACAGCAGCTTCTCCTGCTGCTGTTATTTCCCAGGTTATTACGGCTCTCTATATATCCAGGTTAGAGCTAACAACTGTCTTTCATCTTCCAGATGCTCTCTGGGTCTCGCCGGACAGCATGATGAACTGCAATGTCCAGATCCTGAAGCTGCCTAAAAACTGGGCTGGTAATTGCACGGCGCCTAACGAGGTCTGCCCGTGGGTACCCGCAGCCCATCTCCTGAAGGCAGTGATGTACAGAAACTGGCTGCTTTCCATGGAAACTAGTTAATCAGATTGACAGCATTCAAACCAACCTGTACAGCACCTACTTGTCACCTCCACCCCAGCTCCCTAAATGCAGCAGCGTGTCTACCAAGCAGGTTGCATGTCCGCAGCACCAGGGTTCGTTATACGCAGGTCTGTGACAGGTAAGATACTCAGCTCTTAGAAGATTTTCCATGATCTGTTTTCAAAGATTTGGAATCTTTTCATTTCTTTTTCACTTACCTTTTAGAAAAAAAAGGTCTCTGTTTGCAGGACCTGTTCAGGGTCAACAGATTTAGTAGTATCTCTACAAAAATAACAGGGAATTTTGGAGCCTCTGAATTCATGCCATACACAGGGTGCTGTGGAAAGGAAAGTAACTTGAAAAGTATTAGAACATACTTTAATAAGCTCAGGTCTCTTGCCTGTGACCCTGAAAGTGTGTTTATCTTTGGGCTTGTCTTGAGCAATCGTTATTCCACTGCCACCTTAGGATAAGCATGAATGCATGAATTTGCAGCTGCAAATCCCATTTGACTGCATGTAATCTAGTGGTTTTCCATGGCAAAAAGGTTTGAAATTCTGCACCTGTCTTGCTTTTGCAGAGATGGGATTATGTTCTTATATAATTATTGTATCATTGTGTCCAATTGGATTTCCAGTGCCATTTATTTCATTGTGAAGCTAACCTGGAAGTAACCTCCGAATACATTTATTAATCCTAATGAGTTATCAAATTTGCAACTAATAAGCACCAAAGGGAATGGAGACAAACATACTACTACCCCTACTGAAAGGAGTGTTAGGCATACAAATGATGAAACTTTTCCCCACATCATCCCTCCAGCTCTCACATACCTCTCCATAGACATAGGGAGTTGGTCGGTCATCTTAGGACCTCCAAATTATCAAATTATTGCTTTCCTGAAGCCTTCCTGGTCTCCTGAGATAACCTCTGGTCTCCTCCTAGGCTCCTCCTCATTCCCAACACGTTACGGAGCTTTTCTTCTCTTGTGACAATCAAAAGATGTAGAAAACATTCACAAAACTACGGAAAATGTGTGCATCAAGGTATAATCACGCAGCAACAGATGGGATGTTCGTGCAGCTCAACTGTCAGAAGAGGAGCGAGCAATACAGGACGGGTGCTGCTGGCAGCCCGGATCTGGGGCAAACAACCTGTCGCTTATGAGATGTGCAGTGTATGTGCAGTCTGTGTGAAATTGCTTATTCCACGCATTGCTCAGGCTGGGTTGCTGGTGGATATGGTGACGGTGCATTTGTTGTACCAGCAAACGACACCCACCGCTGGGTGTTTGTAAAATGGGAATGAGTAAACTTCACAAAAATAGACAAAGTTTCTGCTTGCAAATCCCCCTGAATAGCAGCTTTTTTAGACAATAAAGCAGAAAATTAAATATTGTATAATATTGAGTATCTGCCAGGGAAAGTGGCCGTTCTGGGGACAGAGAGAGCTGCTGGAACCGGGGCTGGGCACAGTTTGCAACCGGGCCGTGTCCATGCTGCACCCCATGTGTCAGGCTTGGGATGTGTCCTCCCTGACTCCTGCCTGCATCCTTCTCCGGTCCTTCCCCCCCACCTGGAATATTCAGAAAAGAAAAAAACCCTGATCTTTCCCACAACCATATGATGGTACCCAGATCCCTTCTAAACTCCCTTCATTCCTGCGTTACAAATAGGTCTTACACTTCACAGTTTACTGCTATTCTCGTTCAAAAAAAGCCATTCTGCTGCCTGCCCAGGCTCTCATTTCTGCAAGCTGGTGACCGAAGGCACTCAAAGGAAGGCGGGGGTGAGCCTGGGAAGAAGCAGCACTGATGGAAAAAGCTGCAGAAAGCACTTCACCTAAAAATGAGTCTCTCTCCTGATTTTCCCTTCCCACTTGCACACTTTGTCAGTTAAATCTCTTCCTTGCTGCAGTGGACAGAAATCCATCCCGCCTCTCCTTCCCTGCCCCGGCAGCACCGACACCACTGAAAAGGGCTCCAGTGCAGAAAACAGGTCCCTGGAGCTGCACGTGGGCTGAGGCCACATCCGAAGGAAGCGGGATGGATTTCCTAACGTTGACATTCAAGCTAGCACGCTGGCACAGTGGGCATTTGTGGGGGTAAAACTTAGATACCGTACAATAAAACCTCAGAGCAGTAGTCCTACCTGCTCTGTAAAAGGCAGCTGTAGATACCACAGTCATTTGTAATTAAAATGTGTGATCTTCTCAAATGCATGACTTAGTTTTTTAGGCAAATCCATATTCTTCAATTTGTAGGCCGTTCCCATTTTAGGATTATACTGGCAGATCAAACGCACGGCAGTGAAGCCCTGTGATCACTGCTACTGAAATTTCAGATGCTTTAGATCTCTCATCTTCACTCAGGTTTATTTATTTATTCATGATGATGTCTTCTCCTGGCAAGCTCTTGACCCTCCCGTTTCATGGCTGGCAGCAAAACTTCATCAACAATGACTGCTTTTAGTTAAAAATCTCCCCATCAAGTGGTATCGAGATCGAGCTCTTCTTGAATTTCCATCTCTCCGTGGACTGTGATTTTCTCTCTGCTGCTGCATTATGTGATTTTTCATCTTGCTTCCAAGAAAAGGGGCTGTTACATGGTCAGCCTCACCGCTCCGCTGCGTGTCTCAGAGTCGACTCCTCGTCCCTGCTGCTGCTGTGGCTTCTTCCTCTATTTTTAACCAACAGAGTGCAGGCATCCTTGGTTTAAGATAGATCCGGGGGCCATAAACAGAAACCTTCAGAGCCTGCTGCCCCCACAATGGGAACTGGCACATAAAATATATTTTTAAATGAAGTAATTTGACTCAACCGTCACGTGCTTTAGATAGGAAACAAATTCAACTTCTCATCCCCTGGCTTCATGTTTCCCAGCACGCAGCAGAGCCCAGCTGGGACAGGACAAGAGGGGCTGAGCCTGAATTGGGGTCCCTGAGCTGGGCTCTGCCCCCCCCGGCGGTGCCACCCGCCTCCTGCCAGGCCCCAGCAGTGGCTGTGCT